>JASTWP010000571.1:0-131480 GCA_030770255.1 Temnothorax ravouxi
GAATTGCCTCGGAGGCGATAAAAGAACCGCCGCTGCGCCGCGAGATCGAATTTTCGCTAGTAGATACCGCCAGTATACCGCTCAGTTTTTCGACACAACCGCTTGCACGCCGCGTTACCGCCTTTCGACTTGCTCTCCGCACTTGCAATCGCACCGGCGAAATTTGCATTTCACCGCTTCGCCGTGCTAAATCCGGTGCGCGCTAACGGCTACTCTCCTAGAAGGAGATAGTAAATACTTTGTACATACGTTGTGAAATAGACTTTAATTATTTTGTGTAAATCATTACTTTATTTTTTCTGTGCGTGCTGTTTCCTATCTTGTGGTCGTCTCGTTACCTCGCGCCGTACAGCGCAACCGCGTGCTCTCGAACAAAATTAAACATTATAAAATTTACACATATATATAAAATTTATATTTTTTTATTTAAAAAAATTACATCTCTCTCTGACGTTTCGACCACCAGTTAAATAATTTTAATACATTTTGCATCGCGCAATTCTTAACATGTTTTCCACATCGCATAGTATTGGTAACATCTAGATTATTTAAAGATTCGACATCTTTGTAATCCGCATCCAGAGTCTCGATGGTCAAATTTCTTCTCGCTTTATTCTCGAGCAGATCCACCAGCCATTCCTGTTTTTGGCATCCCTTGACGTACACGAGAGTCGGCATCTCGTCGTCGTCATCCTCGTCTGTACCAAGCACGGCTGTCGTAATTAGGCGTTTTACCATACCATACGGCACGTTTCCCTCATTCCATGGCAATCCATGGTGATTTGCAATCAGCCAGGAAGCACATGACTTGTCGGTAAGGAGACTCCACGGCATGGGGCACGTAAAGATGTAATGCTCCAGAACGGTCCCGTTTCTCAGCACCGCTGCCTCCTTTACGACAAATTTCATCCCGACGATGAATCCTTGCAGATCGACGAACGTTGGCGCAATCATGATGCAGCGAAGAAACGATCCGTACTGTATCGCATCGCGATACATCTGTCTCTCTTATATAAAAATTTTTACCGATATTACAATTTACGTGAGTTTGCGCACTACGTTTGACAACGGACAGTATTCGATTACGCGGTCATGCAAGATGAGACAATAAGCAGTAGTATTTGCAGGCACGTTCTCTTTACAGTCAAATTCTATTCGCACATCTACGGGGGCGTTCTTAACGGACTCGTTTTGTCGGGAACAATCGATGATGACGAAAGGTCCAAGCGTCAGGAAGGTATTCAAAGTGAGAAACGTATCGTAGCGATCGTATCCGTAATAAGCTTTACGAAAACGCGCATACATATCATAAAGAAGGGCGTATCGATTTTTGTCAAAATCTAGATTTAAGTCATCGTATGGATAAAATTTAGAGTTTAGATAAAGCTTGATATTGGTCAAATTACAGTGATTGAAATAACTAATATTTTGATCCATGATATTTTTGCGACCGGTCTGCAGCGCAAAGATAACGTATCGCGGTTTCTCTAACTGAGTCGCGGTCTTGACGGCCCACGAATGCTTGGTCGTGCTCTGCAACAGGGGGTACTCGTACAGATCCCACGAACGAAAACTGACACTAAGATATCGTCCGCTTCCCAAGGCCCGTAACATGGACAGTTTATTGACATTGTTTAACGTAATGTGAGGCATTCGCCACTGCACTTTGAACAACTCGATTTCCGGCTCAGTCGCCAGATTTCCTATAATGGAATTGTTGTCGTTACGCGCTCGTATCAAAATTAATTCGTGACGAGCGTTAACAATCACGCGTTTGTAATCCTCGCAAAAGCCTAACAATGTGTAGAGCGGAACGCAAAAATTGCAATATCCTTCCCCGCGGCTAGCTGAAATGTCCCATCCAGCATTCCGCAACATCTCAGCCTTGTCGTACGTTATCGATATATAGTTCTTGATAGTACCGGTTATTCCAACGTTTCTACTGCGATCAATCTCCACGCCGTTGAGCTCGTATCGAATTTCGTCGAACATGAACGCCACGCAATTAGTCACAAGCGTTGTCGCAGACTCGTCATTCCTTTTCTTCACCACCAATCTTCCTTCGACGTAGAGAAAGCTTTCGCACGGCAACGTGTATAAATCTTGATGTTGTATGGGTATTCTTATCTCGTCGTTGTGTCCAAACGTCGTATTGGCGTACGGATTGTACGTGTGTGTTTCAATCTTGACGACACTGTCCCCTCCAACGTTAAGATTTTCAGCCATGTTGCCTCAGATATTTCGTACCGCGAATCCCAAAGATCGTAGAAATTCAACGTTTGATGCGGTGAGCTTCTTTTTCGTCTCTTTTTTAGCTCCACCGAATGTCGATTGAGTGATATCGTCAACCGCTGCCGTAAAGATATTCTTATCTCTCGCGTGCTCCGAGCTCAGTACGAGCATCTCATACGTCGTCCGTTCACTCGCGCGCGCGCGTTATCGCTGTCGCAGTCGTACGTGCAATCTAACGGTGATCTCTTCTCCTCGAAAATCAATCGATCGATTGTCCTGATCCACAACGCGAATCGTTAGGTCCGTAATGCTCCGTGCGGTGATCGGCAGGTAAATGATCTGTGCCGGTGTTTCCGATATCTTATATCCTGGTGGCACGCTTGGTGAAAACTCATGTATCGTATGAACGCGTTTACCGTTGTTGTACGCGCCCGCAGTCACGTTACACTCTACGCGAATGATGTTTACGCTAATGATATTTATCGGTACGTCCGATTCGTACCATTGTCGCGGCTCCAGCACGCGATTCGTTGAAAATCCCAGCAACGATCCAATGTTGTTCGGTTTGTTAAAATTTACTCTGAAAGCGCACTTGATCTCGCTCTTCATCGTATTGTTGTTGGCACGAATAATCAACGGATACTCTTCATCTTCGCCGGCGTGTTTTTTTCTCGCGGCATTATTGGATTGATCCCGTAAAATGACGCGTCTCAGATACGTGTTTATATTACGCAATTCGTACGATCCTTCGGGAATGGTAATTTCCTTGTCGTCATAGTAAAATTTATTGTTCGAAGAATTCACGTTCGGTATCGTGTAATAGGTTTCAAAATTTGTCAGGCCAGGCTCGTAATCGCCATCGCTCAAGTCCACGGCGGGAAAGTAGCTTACCGCGAGGACGCTACTCTTGCCGGTGAGCGTGAATGTCAGCAACATGTTTGAATAAATACTGAGTTCAAACAGCGCGACGGTCGTCTTTAAATTGATCGTTAACCGTCTGTAGAAAGCGTAGACACAGTTGTCTGCAATTGCTCTGATCGTATCGTTGAAAAGACGTGTGATTGTACTCTATCTTTGTCACGTTGTTCTTTAGATACAGCACCAATTCCCTCGGCGGTCGAAGATTGCCAAAACTGTCGAAATATATGGCTCGTACGCCACCCAGTGAGTACCCGGTCCCTCGGCGTTATCCAAATTCACGATACCACTCTCGTTTCGACGCACTCCCTCTGTTGGTAAGGCAGTACGCATAAAAATACCTCTAAAATATGGAATGCGCATACGCTTTGCCAGTTCTTGTAGTTGTACGTTGGTTGTTACGCCCTTGGGAATTTTTAGTACCTCTGCGACTTTTTTTTTTCTTCGATGTCCGCATTCCTTGCCCGCGTTTGTACGGAGCGAGATAAATTCCATGACCTTTCATGGCGCGATTGTGACGTTTCAATTCTTCCAGCTGACGCTGCGCGGCTTTGTTAGCGTTCACGGCCTTTACGACTCCCGCCGCTCCGCCGACCAACGAGCCGAGAACTCCCAACAACGGTAGAATCGGTATCGCGCCACCTCGTTTCGCCACCGAAAGTATTCGCCAGTTCGATACTCTCTTCTTCTTTGTCTTCTTTGTTTTCAAACCCATACCGAATTTCGTCTTAGCCTTCATGGCCACCCAGACGGCTGTAGCGACAGCTCTCTCTCTCCGAGAGTCGAATCTTTCGCGGTAATGCGTTTTCGCGCTTCCGCAGCGAGTATCCCGTCCGCCACGTGTCTCTCGGCGAGATCGTTGCTACGCGAATAAGCTATGTCGTGCTCGCGACACGCTGCGTCTAATGGATTAATACCTCGATCGCCTCTCGCCAATCGTTCTTGTAAATGAGTGCCCGGGCCACAAAATTGATAGCCGGGAATATGCAATTCGATCGGAAGTCCGTTTATCGCGCGATTTAACAAGCCTTCACCAATTTTTTTTTGCTGACATTCGCCGCAATCCTTTATCAATGGCGCGGGACCGTCGACATGCGTTCGCTGCTACGGTTGATTGTAATGTTCGTAACAGCGACGATAGGTCTGAACCTCCAAATCCGCCTTTATATGTTCCGGAAGCTCGTCCCACACGTAGTGGACGTGATTGCCGCCCATTTGCAACAGAACGACTTTCGGCACAAATTGCAGCTGTTCGGCGCTCAAGTCGCGAATATCGGAAGGTCTCGACAGTAGGACGAACATCTTTGCTACTGAGCGATTCGCGGTTCCACTCGCCTATAAATAGGCGTTCGAGTCAGCCAGAGAGTCGGCAGTGTGGAAAAAAATGAGATTCGTGCGACAACCGTTGGCGATTCGCGTGACCAATTGCGACAACAGATTACGGTCGATGGGGGACGACGCGGAGAAACGCAAGCACGGTACGATGTTACTGACTACTATACGCGCGATCATTTGCGGCCCATCGAATTGCGGTAAAACCAACGTTTTGATAAGCTTGCTGGAAAGTCCGCACGGCGTACGTTTCGAAAACGTATACGTATACTCGAAATCGTTGCAACAGCCAAAATATCAATATTTGGAGAATTTGTTGACATCGATCGACGAAATCGGCTATTTTACGTTCTCCAATAACAGTGACGTCATTCGATGACGTAGCGTGCGACAAGCAAGACACGGTGAGAGAGTATTTCTCAATGGGCAGGCACTCGAGCGTCGACTCCTTCTATCTCTGTCAAACGTACGCGAGAATACCTAAACATCTGATACGCGACAACGCGAACCTGCTGATCCTGTTCAAACAGGATGGTACCAATTTAAAACACGTGTACAACGATCACGTAAATACCGACATGTCGTACGACGAATTTTGCTGGTTGTGTCACGATTGTTGGCAATGCAAGTACGGTTTCGTAGTAATAGACAAGGACAGCGCGCTTTCGAACGGCCGATACAGAAAAGGATTTAACGTGTTCGCGATACCGCAAGAGCGATCAGTCGGTGCCGATACCTCGACGGAGGTGAAACGTTAGCCTTATAGAGATCGACATTCTGCTTTGTTTTTCCCGCGATGGCCGCGATCAACGGGAGCGAGAATATTCGCGAACGCGAGAAGATCGTGAAAGAGATTGCGAAAACGAGTAATTCGATTCGCAAGAAACTTCGCGCTTTGAAAACCGGTAAGATCGAGAAGGACATTGAGTTGGACACGCACTTTAAACCTCTCATTGGACCGCTGAAAAAGATCGTCGATAACTCGAGCTTGACCGCGGTGAAAAAAGAGGAACCGACGGAGAGCGACGCTGACGCGAAAATCGAACCGCTATCCGTTCAACAGCGTAAAGAGGAGGAAGAGGATGAGGAGAATTGGGAGGATGCGACGTCGAAAAAGAGAAAGCGATCAGACTCCATGTTGAATCTCCCATCGACACCGCTTAAATCTAATCAATCGAAACGAACGAAAGTACTACAGATAACCTCCACACCGACCACGACGACGACGGGAATTGTGCAAGATACAATTCCCGAATTCCTCACAAGCGCGAATGTTTTTGAAACCACGGACGATTCGATTGCAACATCCGTACAAAAGACGTTGGAAACGCCGACGGGACAGGAAACGTTTCTACAATCGTTGCAAGATCACTTGGGTCCACTGGGCCGAGAGTACATCAAGGCTTTTCTGAGCGCCGATCGAGGTATAGACAGCGCATACGGCATTTATTTCGGCAAAGACGGACTGATGCTAGGTAATAAACGTTTTGACGTGAATAGCGCGGATACCATAATTATCGATGGCGTACGATACGGCGGCACACCTGGCATTTACGAGTTGATCTTCAAAAGAATGCCCGATGATGAGATCTACACGAGGGAAGATCTGAAAAAATACAGGCACATACTGTTGGCAACGAGTGCTCATAAAATCAAGCATGATCCTCGCGAGCGAGTAAAGAGCAACTGTGGACACAAGTATCTAAATATAATCGCATCGTTGTTCCCTCCCGAATCCAAGAAAAAATGTGGAAAGGGATTATCTATGCCTCGCGCAATGACGCTAACAGACAATAAGATTGACTACGTGCACTGGGACGATCCCAACGAGCTAGTGGATCGTCTGCGATTGCTCGACGCTTCGCGCTACGCTGGCAACAATGCTCATGACAACGAGATCATGTCTATCATCGAGGAACTTCGCGAAGCCGGACTTATTATAAATTAAACCATGCGTCGGCGAATCATTCAATCAGCCTTGAAATGCCAATCAACAAGTTTGGCATATCGCTCGGAAGAGGCGAGGCGGAACCGTACCATCGATGGAACGGATTAATGAAAAATTTCGTGCGCGATAACGCTCTGTGTCGCACCGTTATGGACTTTGACGCAAGGTCGCGGAAGATTCGTCGCGTGGCGCAACCAGAGGCTGACGGTGACGTGGTTAATAAACTATACGTTGACGAATTCTCTAAAATGTTGATCAATCAACAAAAAGAATCAGACGAGAAACTGACTGCGTTCGAGAAGGATCTGCAAGCGTTACGGACTACGATAAACGAGCTTCGCCATTCGCCTATCGTTGAATCAGAATCGACAACGAACAACAATGGACAAACAGTTCAGCAGAAACGACTATCGAAAGTCAACGAGTGAAGAGAAGCAACGGTTCATTAACGACGGCGACAAACAGAAACGAACGATTCGAGATCGGTTGTCGGACGGCTGTCTAGCGGTTCGAGAACGGTTGTCGGACGGTTGTCGAACGGTTCAAAAACAGCTTAAAAACGATTACGAACGGTTTAGAAACAGCTGCGAACTACGCGAAGACAGGAAAGGCTACAAACGGCTAAAGAACGACGACGAATGGAATTAAACGGCTCATGAACAGGAAAAAAACGGCTAACAGCTTAAGAACAGCTAACAAACGAATTACAATGGAAATTACAAATGGGTCGACGCCTTGCCTCGACTCGTATCGGATTACAACGCGCGCAAGCATCGAACTATCGGCATGCGACCCATCGACGTTACCCCCGCGAAAGCCGAAAGACTCTTGGCTACGGTGTACAGCGAGATAAAGATCGCGGGTCCGGCAAAGTTCAAAGTGGGCGACTCGGTACGCGTTAGCAAATACAAAACAATTTTCGAAAAAGGTTACACGCCGAATTGGACCACCGAGGTGTTTAAGATCGTTAAAGTGCAGCGTACCAATCCCGTAACCTATCTACTCTATCGCGGAAAATCCGTCTCTGGAGGGTTCTACGAACACGAGTTGCATCGCGCGACTTATCCGGACGTGTATCTCGTTGAAAAAGTACTGCGCAGAAGGGGCGACGAGGTTTATGTAAAGTGGTTAGGATTCGATGGATTGCACAACTCATGGATACACAACGAAAATGTTATTTAATTCGTGCAAACTATATTTTATTTTTAACATAAAAATATGCAATATGTAATACATATATAAAGTGTTTAAAATATGAATTACAAATAAAGTATGTGAAATACACACGTAAAATATTTATTATTATTCTTTCCAATACTGTAATATAATACTCGCAATACGTTACGTTATACGACATACATACGTACAACATACATACATACGTTACATACATACATACGTTACATACATACGTTACATAAATACGTTATATGTACAACATACATACGTTACATACATACGTACGTTATACGACATACGTACAACATGCGTGCGTTACATACATACATACAACATGCGTACGTTACATACATATAATACTGCATACGTTTATACGTTTATACGTGATACGTTATACGTTATACGTTATACTATTACATACATACGTTACATACATATAAAGGCCTTCACACACGAATCGACGGAAGACGTAAGACGTAAATCGTAACCGTAATACGTGAACGCCATCACACACGACTGCCGTAAGCTGTAAGCTTCGACCAATCATCATCAAAGCACAGTATATACTGTGATCAAAGCAATTGCGCGAAAATATATTCCAAAGTGTCAAGTGCTATTTGCTGCATCTTCGCTTTTGTATTGTATTTACGTTCTATTGTGAAAAGTAAGTATATGTTGATAACAATATATTTACAATATCATATGTTTTAATAATATATAATTCACAAAGTAAACCAGTATATATTTATATTTTATTACTACAAAATCATTAAAGCAATGAATGTCATTTATAACCTCAAAACTTAAATTTATTTATTATTTTTGAGTTTATATACTAGTTTATTTATTTTTTAATTCAATTTTTTTGAATGTTTGCTTTGAATGAGAAAATTTCATGCAAATTTTATGCAGGATAATCAACAAAGAAAATATTTTTATAGAACATCTTTCCTGAATTATGGATGATGGAGAGGAAATGTTGCTTGGACTTTTGGTTCTGGGTGCTGGTCTCATATTGCTGCGTCGCCAAGAGAAATAAAAAAAGTGGGCTAACAGAAGGTGGTGGGCCCGTCCCATCAATTGTCAACGTAACAATCAAGGAGATTATATGAATTTGCTGCAAGAAATGAAATCAGATTCGGTGATGTTTTTTCGATACACCCGAATGACATTACCACTTTTTAACAATTTGCTTGAAAAAATAAGAGCACATTTGATGAAAAGAAATTGGAGAGCTTTGGAACCAGAGCAGAGACTCGCTATTACTCTCAGGTACGCAATATTTTATTTATAATTAAATAAAATACTATGTACGTAGGGCTACGTCAACTGTCCTTCATTGAATACTTTAACACGAAATAGTTGACGTACTTGTACCGTTGATTGCGGCACACTTTTTACTGTGCCCGTTTGATTGTTGTGCTCATTGAATATAATCCAACTTTTCAATATTACAGATATCTTGCAACTGGAGATTTGCCACTGTCTATTGCATTAGCCTATCGTATTGGCGAATCAACGGTTTATAAGGTGGTGAAAGAAACTTGCGATATATTAATGAACGTACTGGCACCTTTATATTTGCGGACTCCAACCAGAGACGAGTGGACAAAAATTTGCAGTGGCTTTTGGAGTAACTGGAACTTCCCAAATTGTGTAGGGGCCGTAGATGGCAAGCATGTGCAAATTGACGCACCGCCCAATTCTGGAAGCATGTATTATAATTATAAAAAAACCTTCAGCATTGTGCTGATGGCAGCCTGCGACTCTGAATACAAGTTTACACTTGTAGACGTTGGAGCTTACGGAAGCAACAATGACGCTGGTGTTTTTTCCCGATCCAATTTTGGACAAGCTCTGCTTGATGGACAACTCGACTTGCCAGATGGTACAGCAAGATTACCTGGAAGTAATTCAGAGACACATTGTTTTTTTGTCGGCGATGAAGCATTCCATTTAACAAAGAACATGATGAGACCATATTCTGGTCGAAATTTACCCGAGGACAAAACAATTTTCAACTACCGACTCTCGCGAGCCAGAAGGACAATTGAAAATAGTTTTGGAATTCTTGCAGCACGCTGGAGAATCTTTACTCACCCAATCTCTTTGCATCCTGATAGTACGGACAAAATTATTATGGCTTGTTTGTGTCTCCATAACTTCCTTATGACAGAAAACAACCGATTGCAAGCAAGAGAGAGGACATACTGTCCGAGTTATTACATAGATACGGAATTAAACAATGGTGATGTTATTCTTGGAGAATGGCGAAAGGAGAATGCTGCAGGAATTCAAAATCTTAGACCATCAAGCGCGCATCGAGCAAGAACCGAAGCATACAGTCAAAGAGATATATTAAAAGACTATTGTTTGACTCCTGAAGGTGAAGTACCATGGCAGTACGCATACGTGCGCAGAGGTTTTAATGGAGAAGATCTTCCCGAAAATTAATTTAAAAGATTAACGTGACTTCTCATAAAATTATAAATTTTATAACAATAGGCTAGGAATTATAAGTAATTTGTGTACAATACTGTATTTATTGTTTTAAAATGTATTTTTTTCTTATAAACAAGCATTGTAAGGCTCATATAAAATTTGTAAAATTCTTTGCTTTCTACTTCTTCTTTCAGATTCTGGTAAGGCTTCCAACTCTGCAACTATTAATGAAGCAAATGAATTATCAGCAGTGCTTGCAGGTCCTGAATTACGTGGAGCCATGTAACGTTGCTGCATAACCTGAGTCAAATTAAAGAAAGATTCTTCCATCTTGCTCAAATCCTTGGTTTTCTTCTTGTTTGGCGTACATTCCTGCGAAGGTGGTGTAGGTGTTGATCGTGATCCACTTTGTAGAGATGCTGGAGAGGGTGTTGATCGTGATCCACTTTGTAGAGGAGCTGGAGACAGTGTTGATCGTGGTCCACTTTGTAGAAGTGCTGGAGAAGGTGTTGATCGTGATCCACTTTGTAGAAGTGCTGGAGAAGGTGTTGATCGTGATCCACTTTGTAGAGGTGCTGAAGAGGGTGTTGATCGTGATCCACTTCGTAGAAGTGCTGGAGAAGGTGTTGATCGTGATCCACTTTGTAGAGGTGCTGAAGAGGGTGTTGATTGTGATCCACTTTGTAAAGGGGCTGGAGAAGGTGTTGATCGCGCCATCGAATGATTGGAACAGGAATCTTTCCATTCATAAAAAGACTTTTGCATGTTTTGCACAGGCAAAGACGATCGAGGAGCTGCGAAATAAAAGAATCGGTCCATATGTCGTTACCCTGGTGGAAATAATTTTACAACAGTTTACGTATTTCTATGAAAAATTACAATCTTCTACAATAAATCACAAATTTCTACAAATTTGTGAAAATTGTAAAAACTCATGGTAAATTGTAATAAATTGTAGTAAGTTGTAAAAAGTAATAGAAAATTGTAACAACTTTTTTACGAACATTTTTATGAGACGTAGTAAATCGTAGAAGTTGTAGATTATTGTAAAAATCATAACTATTTACAACTATCTACAACATTCTGCGAATATTTTTTATGAGAACGTAGTAAATTGTAGAAGTTGTAGATTATTGTAAAAATCACAACTATTTACAACTTTCTACAACGTTCTAACAAAATTTTTTATAAAAATTGTAGTAATTTGTAGAAGTTGCAAATTATTGTAAAAATTACAACTATTTACAACTTTCTACAATATTCTAAAAATATATTTATGATTAAATGTAAGATATAAACAAAGTATACTTGTCCCACTCTAACTTATATTGCATGAGTGTGCACTAGTTCAGCAGTGCAGGAATAGAAACAGATCTTATTGAAAGTTGTAGATTTCAGCATAGTCTGATGTAAAAATTGTCGAACATGTCGCATATTTAGTATATATTTATCCAATGAGAAGGCTGATGTCAAATCGATGTCAATTCAACGTCGATTCACCGGAAACTCATCGACATCGAAATTAACATAAAAACAGGGTGCAAGTAGAAACTTGTACATTGCTTCCTCATATTTTTTAAGTAAGCAAGTAGAAACCTGCATTGCTTCCTCTATTTTAAGCCATAGTTATTTATATTTATTTATTTTGGCTTCCTCATAGAGGAAGCAATCAAAATTATGGACTTTTAACCGCATATAAAGCTGAATCTAATCAACCAAATCTTAAAGAATTATATATGAAATTGGGGTAGAAAAGACTGAAAAATATAATAAAATTAGAAATAAATCGATATCTCCAATTTGCGGAAGTTAATGCATAAACATTTCTGCAAAAATTCAAAATTTTATTAAAAAAGAACCCTTTGATTATTAGCAATTTTTACTAATTCTATTATATTCTTCAGTATTTTCTACCCCTATTTCATATATAATTCGTTTAGATTTGGTTGATTAGTTTTGGAGTTATAGAAATTTTGGTAAATTTGGCACACACATACACACACACACACATACATACATACAGACATTTTTAAAATTGCAATTTTTCGACGTTTTAGAACATTCTGAACACATTCAGAAAAACAAAAAAAAATTTTTTTACGAAAACAAAGCTTCTTCTATGAGGAAGCAAAAATCAGCTGATTTCAATCAAATTGTTTTGGCATCATCGATATTGTAAGATATATATATATATATATATTTATATATATATATTATATATATATATTTATATATATATATATTAGAGTAGTCCTTAAAAAGGGTAATTTTGAATTTTGACTGCTCGAACGGTTCGAAAGGCTCGAAATAAATAAAAAGAAATCTGTGCCAAAGCGCAGCTTCCTATTTCAATTTTAACACGTGCCGCAGAGCACTTGAATTTTCCTATTAAAATCAAATAGCAAATGATTTTAGTATGAATGCAATAGCAATCGGAAAAATTTGAAACTTGGCAATTCTCTTACTTATAGTTGTACCTATCTTCTGAAATTTTTATAGATTTTTATCTACATATTTCAGATTGCTAGTGATCGATAAAAATACTTTTTTTAAATTTTGAAAAATTAAAAAATTTTGTTTATTTATTTTTTTCTGTTATTTTGTTTATATATTTATTTATTTATTTGTAGTCTTAAATAAAAATTTAATATTTTTATAAAATTATTTATTTCAAAAATCTTTCACGAGTGTCTCCTTTTTCTCATCGGTATATATTTTTTATATTCTTTTACTATTTGGACAATAAATTGTTTCTGATCTTCGTTTTTTTGTTAAAATATTATATTCTGATATTAAACGAAGATCAGAAACAATTTATAGTCCAAATAGTAAAAAAATAAAAAAAAATATTCCGATGCGAAAAAGGAGACACTCATGAAAGATTTTTGAAATAAATAATTTTATAAAAATATTGAATTTTTATTTAAGACTACGAATAAATAAATAAATATATAAACAAAATTATAAAAAAAAATTATAAAAAAAAGAGCTGACACTTTCCGTACGTCTGTTAACAATAAGTGTACCATATGTAGACAATACGAAACGTCTTCATCAATCAATGTTGTAGCACAGTGCGGAAGGTGACTGACTCAAGAGCCAGGGGTTTCAGGTTCGAATCCAGCGGTAGTAAGCAAATTTTCTAAGTATAATATAAATTTATTTAATTAAGCTTGCACGTAATCAAGATTTTCAGCAATAAAATAATTGTTCAACGAGAGAAATAAATTTTATATTTTATTTTGTAGTAAATAAAAGTCCAAAAAGTTGTAGTTATTCATAAAAATTTCTACGTAAATTTATGAAAAATTACAAACATGGCCCAAATCGCGACTTTTGACGTAAAAATTACGTAAAAATAGCGTGAAAAGTTGTAATTATATTATAAGAAATTGTAGTTTTCGCATAATTTTTGCGTAAAAATTTTTAAAATTATTTCCACCAGGGTATATTTGGAGTTGTAAAAGAAACGTTACCTGCATTAGATGGAGTGGTCGATTTTGATGGTAGCTCGCTATTTTCATTTAAAACATATATGGGTGACTCCGGCGATTCAACGATTGAATTCCTCTCTATATCAAATGCCAACTTGGGACACTTCAATTGCTTCGACACATTAGTATACGACCTGAAAAGAACCATTTGACGTTAAATACAATAAAACTAAATAGATTAATATAATAGATTATAACATAGACAAACATACTGCCTCCTTTTAATGTGTTTTTCTAAAAACAACATAGTTTCATACAAGGCGAATGTAGTCCGACGACTAGCTCCACTACCACTCCTTGTATCTACTTCCATTTGTCGTTTTTCTCTGGCAAATTTGTCACGTAGTCTAGTCCATTGTACTTGACACTCTGAAACTACATGTTTTCAAACTATTAAATGATGTACGTGTCATAGATTATTCTAATTAATCTTACCTGACATTTTCATGACTGACGCAATTTCTTTCCACGAATTCTCTTTCATTAAATTATTCTTGAAATTTTTATCTTGATGATTATACAGGTGAGGATAACCTCTCACACAGTCAATAAGCAATTCGTTGGTTGATTTATCCGTATCATTGTCCATCACTTCATTGTCCATCACTTCATTGTCTATCACTTCATTGTCCATCATACTTTGTCCTTCACTTGCACTTTCTTGAAATGAATAAAACATGTTACTTAATAAGCAGTATCTGTTATGATCACTCATTTATTAAAACACAAAACACAATGTTTTTGATTATTTCAATCGCAATATATGAGTACATAACCTCAAAATCTGTGTACTGCTACCGCGTCGCATTAATAAAATTTCATAAATGCGGGAAGGTATGTGATTGGTTGTATGTAAGACATAAACCGAAAGAATTTCATCCTTACGAAATTTTTCACCATTACGGCTTACGTCTTTCGTCGAAATATGTAGAGGGGAACAGTCGACTCTGATTGGTGGATTTCCTTACGATTTACGTCTTACGTCTTCCGTCGATTCGTGTGTGAAGGCCTTAATACGTTATACGACATACATACGTACAACATACATACGTTATACGTACAACATACGTGCGTTATACCATACATACGTTACATACATACGGTATACGTACAACATACATACGTTACATACATACGTTATATGTACAACATACATACGTTACATACATACATACAACATGCGTACGTTACATACATATAATACTACATACGTTTATATGTTATACGTTATACGTTATACTATTACATACATACGTTACATACATATAATACGTTATACGACATACATACGTACAACATACATACGTTACATACATATAATACTACATACGTTATACGTTATACTATTACATACTATACATACGTTACAAAGGTATTCGATAATGTCCCCATGGCAACGTATCGGTCGAATCGGGTATAACGTATCGCTTGTCGTCGTACGGACTCAGAGCGATTTTTGTTTTGGACACGGTGTACACCTTGTGTAGTTCGGACCTTATGCAAGCCTGCTGTCGCGTCATTTCAATTTCGTCTCGCAGACACCGCGTGTAATCGTCGAACGTTATCGACCTGGCTACGACGTTACTTTTAACACCTTTAGCCTTTTTCGTATCTTTCTTACCGTCGACACGCAAGGCGTACATCTTCGCTCTGAGTCCGACGAATTCGGTCATGATCGCACCGTTGTTTTCGTCTTTCATCAAGCCCGGCACCTTCTTGTTCTCGAGCGTTATACCGTACGCGTTGTCGATCGCGTAATCGCTCGTGTCAAATTTAGCGATGTTGCGTTTCATGTCCCTGTACACATCCTCGCACTTTACGTGATATATCAGACTGTCCGTATCGGTGTACATAATTCTACACATGTCTTCATACAGGGGAAACATGTACTCGTAATGAAATTCGTACAAACAAACTTTTGATATGTCGAGAATGCACATGCCGACGTAAATAGGTTTGTCAAATTTAACCTCGAGTTTTCGCAGTTCAACGGCTATCAGATTTTCCGAAAAAATGCTCCTGCTGTGAAAATTTGGTTTCGAGATCAGTGCCTCCGCGCCGTATCTACCGTTCCATTTTGTTAATAATTTTACATTAACGTGGTTGCGTACATTCTCCATAGTTTTCCCGAATACCGCGTTGTTCATCATTTTATATAAATTTTTCTCAAACTCACTTTTGGCCAGTGTTCTAAATTTTGTATTAAGTTCGATGTAATCGCGGAGCCATGGAGATTGAGCGAATTGCAATACGCGATGAATTTTTGTGACGCGAAGGCCGTGGCGCGTGCATTGCTGTAGGTTGCGGTAATGTATGACATAACGCTTTTTATCGTATAATGTTGCGAGAAGTTTTTCCTGCCGTTTGCCTGGCGGTTTATCGCGCGTCGGACAAAACGGTAGGTCGGCATGCGCATCGTGTTTATACTGCGGATACTCTAGATCGACTTCGAGAATGTAACCCTTGGGCGAATTCAAAGCGATCGCGCTAAACTCGAAATTTGAGACGTCTTTGACCCATCGAAAATTTGCATAGGGCAATGGTTGACACATCGCCCAGCCGTACAAGTTGTTTACATCGAAATACATCAGGTATGACAACGGTTTCGACCGATCGTAAGATTGCATGTACCTGTTATTGGCTTGCGCGTATCTGTTTGAACATTGACTCAAACCGCCGCGTATACCGCGTTCGATGAACATGACCATGTCAATGTCTGTGAGCAATTCGAAATTGATACGCGTATGTTTCAACATAGCGTCCCACGTGAAACCCGGTAGAGTGTAATAATACGCTGGATCAAGTCTGTAACTCGCGACGCAGCTATCGCGAAAATTTTCAAAGATATCGGCCAATAGCAAGACATCAATTTTGAGGTAGAGATCACTGTATTCGCCCAAGGTTCGAACAGAGAACCGCTGCCAGACGTTCGCGGCGTGCTCGTAATCGCTTTCGGATACAGTGTCACTGGTCAAAGAACTGTAAAACAAGTCGCGCAGTGGTAAACACGTATCCTCCAACTTTTCGACGCAGTCAATGTACTCATATGGAAATATGCCTTTTCGCGTCAGCAAATCAAAATCTTCGTCGGATAATTCACAAAATTTGCGTTGTAATATTTTCAACTTATCTTTGTTGAGATATGATGCTAATTTTTCGAGACTCGTGCTCAGAAACTTGTACGAGTCAATGAATCGTAAATTGATGCAATTTTTTTTATCTTTATCTTCAGTGCTTTTAACGTTCTTTGTAAATGAAATGTATTTTTCTTTAGTGATTGGAAGCAGTTTTACATGTCCTTCGTACGCGGTAGCTATTTCCATGATAATAAAATGAGAATCATAACCCGATAGATTATGAAAAACTATGGGAATGCAATGCAAATCTTTATAATTTAAGTTACAATTAGAATGCGCGGGACCTTGATAATTGCCGGTCAGGTGACAATGGTCGCGTACTCGCACGTCGTCTGGCTTGAACGGTTTTTCGCATATGTGACAGTGCGTTGCGCTGTTAAATTTTTTCCACTCGTCTCGCGTGAAATCCGCCATGTGTACATAAGTGGACAAAATGGTCTTTACGTTGTGAGCTAAACGTTTTAGCTCCTCGGCGAACCACACGACGCAATCCTTATCGCGACGAAACCGATACATTGATAACGAGTCGTCGTACGAGCAACGCACGTAGTACCCTATGCTAAATACCTGATGATGTTGAGATTTGAACGTGGACGTTGTTGGATCCGCATCCGTCTTCTCGAGGGTACATTCCAGGTCGGCGTATACGACATATGGAAGTCGTTCCTTCCTGCTGTGATTCTTGAAACTCAGCCACTTGTCGTCCTCGCTCGGTAGTCGGATGGCACAGTTGTTTATCTCTCGGCAATCTACACCGTGGGCTTCCAATTTCTCGTTCGAATAAAAATAATGTAAACATCTGCAAAAAGAAAAAAAACAATTTTTGTAAATTATTAAATACAAAATAAAATATTTTATAATTTTATTAAAAGAAGTATAAGTACTCACCGATCGCAAAAGTATTTCCGACCATCGTGCCTGCTCAATTGCGTGCTAACGAGACGCGATAGGTTCTTAATCCATGCGAAATGTCCCACGTTGCCGTCTCGCGGGTCCTGCACGTACAGCAGATTTACGTGCTTTTCTCTCTTCTGGTCGGTGAGCCGTATCGGGAGAACGGATCGCGTCTTCTCTCCCTCGATGGTACACACATTGATGGATATATCGTTGCGTTGTTCGAACTTTTTAATCTGTTTCAACGTCATTGGAAACTCAATGTCTTGTAAGTTTAATACTCTCGTATAATAAGGATACGAGGATTCCCGATATGTATGGTCCTTGGCAGGATACAGCGCGGCAACCACTGACCACGCGAAGCACGCATTGTCCATAGACTGCACGTTGATTACCGCTTTTTTTAATTTAATTTTTTGCGGTAAATTGATGTAACATCCCGCGCGCAAAGGATTGTACTTGTTTACGTTCACTGTCAAATTAAGTATGCGCGACAACGCCCACCCGCTATCGCGTTCCTGGAACTCCTCGAGTTTCGCTAATGTGGGCTCGATAACGTGTTCTTCGTACCACTCGCGCAGATCGGACCGATCGGACAAACAAAAGAGTTCACAGTTTCCCGTGCTGACACTTTTATTCCCACGTTTGTTACCTGTCACAAACTCGCCGTTGAACACAGTGTTTATCTTTACACTTGCATGTTTTTTTATAACGTTTTGCACATGATCGAGCACGATGTCTCTAGCATCTTCGAGAAATTGTTGCGGTTCGATGTAATTGGTATTTATCACTGCACCGGTCAATACACGGCTTTCGAACGCGGCATCAATCTCTCGTCACACGAGTCTTTCCGCGTTTTCGTTACCGCTACTACTGCCCGCCGCGTACTCACCACCGATATATACGAACCGTCTCTGTAATAGAATCTTTGCACCTTCGAGTCGCGCGATTCTTGCCACTAAAGATTGTCTGTTTCCGACAGTATGAGAGTCGTCTGATGAGAGCCGCGGACGTTTGGAACGACAGTCTTCTTCGAGCCGTTCAATAAATTTCTCGCATTGCTGTTTCCATGCAAGATATTCGCCCAAGGAAGCGATTTGGTTGGATCGTTCCACCAGGTCGCGTTCCGTTTCATCGAGATGTTTCATGTTTTTTATACTGTCTTTTTTTCATGCACTATTTTTTAGATCACGTCACATTTTTCGATGGAGCACTTGCACGTGACTCGATCGCACGCTGAACAATATTGTTTGCAACGTTGAACGTGATTGTGCATGCATGTAAACAAATAATGATTGAAGTGGGAAGCATCTTTGTAAGTAAGTCGCCAAAGAGCATCATCAATAGCATCAATATTGTCACAATCATCAATATGATCAATATCATCAATGTAGTAACTAGAAGCATTTTCAAGCTTAATCGGTGTAGGAGGGTCGATACGGTCAAGGTACATATACATATCTTTTGAATTGTTCATCACCACTAATTCGATGTACTTCCCAATACTTGTGCGAATCTTAATGTACATTGCTTCACAACCACTATCCTCGATCTTCCGAAAAATTTCAATCGCCCAAAAGTGATATTCCCAATCGCGCGGTTTAACGTAATATCGACTAATATTGGCCAAGCGAGTTGCTTCGGCATCGCAATCGTCCCACAGCCGTCGATACACTTTTCGTCTCACGTTAGAGTCCCAGTCATAAGGAGGCTGCTCGGTTTCGATAACGATTCCTTGTCTGACGATGCGTTCACTGGTTCCGCGTATACCGAGTTCACGATCGCGAAGAAACTGCACCGGCGATATTCGTTGCACATCCGTCAATTTCACTCCTTGATCTTCTTCACGCAAACCATCGGCGATATCGTTTATTACATAGTGATCATAGCCTAAATAGGTTATATACTCGTTAAGATCACTTGCTTTCTTTTCAATTATCCATTCCATGTTGTGCACATTATATAATGTCTCACTCGCGATAATGTTTTTTAATCACTTCATGCAAATCGGGCACATGTTGCATGGATATATTTGGAACAATGGAGTATTACGACAATCTGTGCAAAATTGAAAGTTCATTACCTCGTACGGTTCGGTTACATGCTTCCGTTCTTTACTTATGTGCTTACCTGTGTCTGGTGAAGTAAGCATACACGAATAACACAGTTTATCTGCACCGTATCTAAAATAAAAATAAATTGCGCAACACTTTGTACGTCCATCTAAGGTTAGAAATTCGGCACGCGACACTATTTTTTTCACAACTTCTCTCCGGTTATCGTCTTCGTCGCTGTTATAATTGCTGTCTGGTGACAATGGACGATCCTCTTCGAATGAATCCTCATCCATTATTGTCTCAAAATTATTGTCTATTTCCATTTTTGTTCACAGTTTTTGAAAAAATGTTTTTTATAATGCCCACTTGAAACATAAAAAATTTCAGCCCCGAGTATGAATTTTTAAGAGCCGAGGTTAATGTTTTTTCTTATCGTGTGCAAATCGGGCACATATTACGCGGAAATATCATGTACAATGATTCACGACATCTTGAACAATACCGACCATGGATCGTTCCGCGTCTCTCAGCGAAGTGTTTTAGGCGAGCGTACATGCCGAAATCAATGTCCAATAAATCAACCATGCACGGAGCACATAGTGCAAGTGCACCACCCGTTGAAAAATAAAAATATATTACGCAATGTCTCGTACGTAAATTTAGTGCAACGATTTCCCAACGCAGCACTATTCTATCGATGACTTCTTCATGATTGTCGTCTTCATCACTGAAATAATCACTGTCGTCTGTTAACGCGCGATCCATATCGAAATTATTGTCATCTCCAAAATAACCGCTATCCTTTTTCTCAACCGACGCGTAAACTTTCAAATCATGGACTGTGATTTTGACTCGCTTCATTCTTCCTTATATACTTTTTTCTATCGTCTTTTCCTTTCATTCCAACTAGAGCATCGCGTATTGTTTCTTCTGTTTTAGTGCATGGTGTGCATACACTGCAGAGAAACAATATCACCCATAGAAATTGAGTCGCGTTGCTGCGCTTCTGCTGTTTAGTGTTTATAAAATCTAGCAGCCTGTCATCGGCGCTTGCCTTTGTAACACGCTACGCCATAACCGAATGGCGCCGCGAAACCCCGATAAGCGACTCTTTCTAGACAGAAAAATAAAGAGAGACCGCGACGGTTAAGTCATAAAATTTTTGGTCGAATACCTACGTCGACCATCGATGCTCGACCATCCGCAGTGTGGGATGATACCCATAGAAATTGAGTCGCGTTGCTGCACTTATGCCGTCTAGTGTTTATAAAATCCAGCTGCATGTCATCAGCGCTCGCCTTTGTAACGCGCAACGCCATAACCGAATGGCGCCGCGAAATTCCGATAAGCAGCTCTTCCTATGAAAAAAAGTGAAAAGGACCGCGACGTCGCAGGTCATAAATTATAGCCGCCTGTCATAGGCGTTCGCTCGTATTTAAAGTGTGAAATGACACCTGTTTATAAATACTATCGGCCGAACATCGACGCGAGGCGGCATTTGTTTATAAGAACATGCCCTGACGCGTTCGCCTGTCCCCCTCTTTCCTAGGACCCTCGCCCACTAGTCCCTCTCCCCCTCCCAACCCTAGGCCCCTAGGGCCTTCGCCCACGACTCCCCCCCTCCACCCGCAGACCCCGCGGCAGCGAGTCCCCCCCCGCCACGCTTCCCCCTGAGATCCCCGGCCTAGAACTGTCCCTTTTACCCTACTTAAAAGATTTCCCACCTCCTCTACGCTAAAAACTTGAAAAATAAATATGAAAAATTTCCAAATACAATAAATAAGATATAGAAATTATAGGCAACTGAATATATTATCGGACAATAAATATATTACTGAATGAGAAAGCAAAAAAACTAAGAACAAGAACTATAATTGTAATAATTATTAAAAATTAAAAATATAAATCGAGCTTATGGATTTAGGCTCTGACCGTCTGAATCCTCTTCCTATCCATTCTCTTCCTCTATATCCTCTTCCTTTATATCCCCTTCCTATCCAACTATTTCCTTCTGTCCATCCTCTTTCTCTATATCCTCTTCCTCTATATCCCCTTCCTATCCAGCTATTTCCTTCTGTCCATCCTCTTCTTCTATATCCTTTTCCTCTCCAGCTATTTTCTCTTGTCCATCCTCTTTCTCTCCATTCATCTCTTCTCCATCTATCTCCTCTATTCTACTCTGTATCTCTCCAATTTTCTCTGTTTCTCACCAACTGCGCTCTTGAATATCTATTTTAGTAGTAGAATAAATTATTTTAAAATATATGAATCATTTTATTTTTATTTGTTGTTGCATTTGAAATTAATATTACATCTTATCTTCTTCGTCTTCTTCCTTCTCCCTTCTTTGTTTTCGTTCAGCTTTACTACTACCCTCTTGTTCTTTTTCCTTTTCTCGCTCTTGTTCCTCATTTTCTCTATCAAATTCCTGCTCTTCTCCAGTCTCCAATCTTCTGTATTATTTATGAAAATAATTTAAGAATTTAAGAATTTAAAAATTGAATGATAAGAGTAGTAGATAATCTAAAATCAGACTAAGAGTATACAAACCTTTCTTTTCCCTTTGTACTTTTTCCTCTTCTCTTTTCATCTTTCTTTTCTATATTCTTTTTCCTGCCTTGTTCCTTTTTCTTCTTTCCACCTTTTATTCTCTCACCTTCTATTTCTTTCGGTTCCCTATCTTTTCTCGTTACTTCGTTCTCAAATTCCATTTTTTCTTGTTCCCTATCTCTTCGAATTTCTTTAGGTTCACTTACGTTCACTTTTTATCTTGTGTTTATGACAGCTCGTAACGTAGCAACTTATAACATTAAAATGAAATTAGCGGTAACATGTAATCAAACATATAGAACGAAGTCATATATAGCAACAATTTTTTTTTATTTATGAAATACATTTATTCAATATAATAAAATAATACATTATACATAATTTATTTAAGTCGTATAAAATTATTAAAACGTTAATTAATCTTATTTTTTATAAATATTCATATATTGCTTTCTTATATTTTAATTTAGGAATATCAACGTAATAGATTATAATTACAATGGAATAACAGGTATCTTATTTTACCTTCCTGCAAGTATATATGCTGTTCGTGAAATGAAAAAATAATGTGCCTATATGCTGCTATATGCGTGCACGCATAGTGTTAAACACGTATATCACACATACATTGCGCGTCGCGCACTGCGCTGTAACGATGCGCCTTTTTCAAGGCATCGTTCCCGATCACCACCCGCCGGATGCCGTCCTACCGATCCTTTTAAACGTAAAACGCGGCATCGGTGCCTTCCCCACACGGCGCCGACAAACGCCGAAGGAAGCCGATTCCCGCCGAAAACGAGTGCGCGGGACCGCACCGATCCCACTACCGCGCGACTCGCCTGACGATCGGCCTCCCTCCTACCGAACCCGCCGCGCCGAGCGATATATAAGCCGGCGCTCCGGCGAGAGACTGGAACTTCGTCTTCACCACGGCATTCTATCGCTCCCGACGAAGCCAACCGTCCATATCCTAGGGGACACACCAACGAGGTCCGGAGCTCCGAGTCTCGACTGAGTGCTCTCAGGTGTACCCGCGGACCTCCTGCCAAAACAAACTCCCGACGGTTCGGTTGCGCGGGGTTGAGCACGCTCGGCCTCGCCGCGAGAGCTCTCGCTACCGTAGCCACGGGACTCCGCAATTTCTTCGTGTCGCAGATCGCGTTCCTGCCCGGGTTTAGAACTTCTCGTTATACCGCCCGAGTGCGCATGCACTACCGAATCGTGTTGTAATATACCGCGTTCCGTTCGTCCGTCCTACCGCCCGAGTGCACCAGCACTACCGATCGTTGTAGCGCAACCAGCTGAATCATAGGCCCGTATCGTTAGTAACTTACGAAAGAGAGCAAGCCGAGAATGAGCTAAACAATGATCGAAAACTTACACGGTAAGAACCATTTTATTTGCGTAGCCGTAAAGAAAAAGTTAGATTTTAAAAAATAATCTGGTTTGGATGTAACATTGTTGTGTTAGAGAATAAAATTAGTAATTCCTTTAAAATACGTTGTCCTCTAACAAAGTCCTCTAGCAGTCGGTAACAGAGCACATGCATGAATGTGTTTGTTGACTTGCTGGAATCTGGAGCTTGTGTATCTGAATTTAATAGGAGAGATCTAACTATATATCTTATTGTTATATTAATAAGACGTTATTATATACACATATTTTAATTGTATTAATTAGCAATGGAAAGTACACTAAATTAAAATTTTGTCTTTTACTAATCATGCTTTAATATACAGGGTGTCCCTGAATCCTTGGTACTTTTCTCAGATTTAGATAGAGCGAGCCAAACTGAGTCGAAAAGTCATGTACCATTTTGCAATTTTCGCAATAGTTTCTGAGTTATTAATGATTAAAAATCGCCGTATTAGCCCGCCCACCGCCAAATCCAAGCGCGCGGCGAGAAGCGGCCGCCCCGCGGTCGGCGCGCGGGCAGTTGTTTACTACAAGCGGCGATGATCACGCACGAGCGGCGCGTAACGCCGGGCCCCCGTCCTGAGCGATGATAGTTTCTCGCATTTTTTTAAATAGAAAGAAAATATTTTAACATAGAAAAATTTTTTGTGCGTACGTATGTACATACGTGTGTACATGCATACACAGGAAAATATCAATTGCACTGTTTTAAAAAGCGATTACTCAATTTATTTTTTTTTTTAGTAAGTAACGGTTGTCTTTAAGGAAAAATATTTTCTTGATAATAGTCTTAAAATGTACAAATTTTAGAAAGAGTCTTTATCATGTACTCGAAAGAAGAATTTATACTCCTTCAAAGAACATAATAAAATTTTATCGAATAAAAAATCAAAATTATAAATAAAGTAATATGAGGACCCTCGAGATTAAAATAGGAGAAATCAAGGCTGTGAGGGAGATGTCAGACGCAGATCACAGTGCGTAATATCAGAAATTTATTCGTCGTTTTGATACATTACATCGATCCGTACGTTTCGGTTCAGTTTTGAGCCATCTTCAGCGGTAGTTACAGAAATTAAGTTACACGTTCTCCGTACTGTATGGTGAGTGTACTGATTCCAAGTATCAGAAACATAGACCAATTGATTCATATCTGTAAATTTGTTTAATTAATGTTGAGATATTAAAAAGATCCCTTAGGAAATTCACCATTCGGTCTGAAAAACGTGGAATACAAAGCCATGTGCAATACTCTCTGCGAGAAGACGTGACGATCTTATCGACACGACACATGCACAGCAATGATATGAAAGATCTTGCAAGAAGAGGCATGTCGTAGGTCAACACACCGGCGAGGATTATAACAAAGCACGATTTGACACCGTCTCAAAATGACACGGATTTTTTGCATCATGCATATGTCACGGTTTTGAGCAAATTGTAATCCATGCTCATGAACTTTGGTCGTTGGCAAATCGGGGTTTTACTATTGATACATGCAATGTTGTGACGGTGTCAAATTGTGCTTTGTTATAATCCTCGCCGGTGTGTTGACCTACGACATGCCTCTTCTTGCAAGACCCTTCACATCATTGTGTGTCGTGTCGACAAGATCGTCATCAAGTCTCGCAGAGAGTATTCATTATGTACATGGCTCTGTATTCCACGTTTTTCAAGACAAATAGTGAGTTTCCTAAGGGATCTTTTTAATATCTCAACATTAATTGAACAAATTTACAGATATGGATCAATTAATTGGTCTATGTTTCTGATACTTTGAATCAGCAAACTCATCATACGGTACGGAGAACGTGTAACTTAACTTCTGTAACTACCGCTGAAGATGGCTCAAAGCTGAGCCGAAACGTACGAATCGATGTAATGTATCAAAACGACGAATAAATCAGTTATTTCTGATATTGCGCACTGTAATCTGCGTCTGACCCTCATAGTCTTGACTTCTCTTATCAAAATAATTAGCAAATTAAATTTTTGTTTTAATTTTATATTTTTAACTGAAGAACTGAATAATTAGAATTTAGAATATTATTTATTTTAAGTAATATTATCAAGAAAACATTTTTTGTAAAGATCATCGTTACTTAAAAAAAGAGAAAACTGAGTAACTGGTTGTCTTAGCATTAGAATGATATCTTTTTTGCGTGTGCGTATACGGCACGCCATTTTACTATTTAATATCATCATAAAAATTCTACCAAATTAAATTGATACTCAAAGAAAAGAAATTATTATTACGTCTAGACATACTTATAATTCATCGAATTATTATTAAGCTATAATTGAAAATGCAGAATTACAGTTATGTCTAGACAAAATATTAATTCTGAATTTATTTTACGTTATGACATAAAAAATTTTCGGGAATTAAAATTATGTGCATAATTGTAATTCCCGAATTTTACTTATGTACGCAATTTTAATACTTGAATTTCTATTATGTACACAATTGTAATTCTGGAATTACTTTTTTTTCTTTTAGTAAGTAACAGGGTTCTTTAAGAAATAATATTTTCTGGATAATTATCTTAAAATGTATTCATCACAAATTTTAGAAAAAGTCTTTATTATGTACTGGAAAAGAGAATTTATACTTTTTCAAAGAACATTATAAAATTTATAAGCGGTATTATTTGACCAAACTGACGTTGCGTATAATGTCGTACAATTACATTAATTCAATCCACATAACAGTTCTTCAATATTTATAATCATGGATCGCGATATAAGATCGCGAGCCAAAAAATAATTCAAAACAGAAGTCGTTTTTGTTCGACCCAACTGGCCAATAATTTATTAATTTCATAACGTTTCGGCTGCAATTTCAGCCCTTCTCAAGTGAATAATCACGCCATCAATCATCAATAACCGCATACAAAAAATCCATTACATTGCTGACATCGTGACCAAACTACGTCATGCATAGGGTAAACTCGGGTAAGATGGCCATATTGTTATTTCGACTAGTGCACGCACATAAACAACTGTAAATATTGATTATCTTTGAGACTGACTACAAAAATGCACTGTTTAGCCATTATTAGAGAAATTACAGCCACATGGGCCATCTTTTCCGTATGGCCATCATATCCGAGTTTACCCTACGTAAAGCTAAAAGGCGAAAAAACTAACGATAGTCAATAAGATAAAATAATCGCTAGTTTTTTCGCCTTTTAGCTTTACGTAGGGTAAACTCGGATATGATGGCCATACGGAAAAGATGGCCCATGTGGCTGTAATTTCTCTAATAATGGCTAAACAGTGCATTTTTGTAGTCAGTCTCAAAGATAATCAATATTTACAGTTGTTTATGTGCGTGCACTAGTCGAAATAACAATATGGCCATCTTACCCGAGTTTACCCTATGCATGACGTAGTTTGGTCACGATGTCAGCAATGTAATGGATTTTTTGTATGCGGTTATTGATGATTGATGGCGTGATTATTCACTTGAGAAGGGCTGAAATTGCAGCCGAAACGTTATGAAATTAATAAATTATTGGCCAGTTGGGTCGAACAAAAACGACTTCTGTTTTGAATTATTTTTTGGCTCGCGATCTTATATCGCGATCCATGATTATAAATATTGAAGAACTGTTATGTGTATTGAATTAATGTAATTGTACGACATTATACGCAACGTCAGTTTGGTCAAATAATACCGCTTATAAATTTTATAATGTTCTTTGAAAAAGTATAAATTCTCTTTTCCAGTACATAATAAAGACTTTTTCTAAAATTTGTGATGAATACATTTTAAGATAATTATCCAGAAAATATTATTTCTTAAAGAACCCTGTTACTTACTAAAAGAAAAAAAAGTAATTTCAGAATTACAATTGTGTACATAATAGAAATTCAAATATTAAAATTGCGTACATAAGTAAAATTCGGGAATTACAATTATGCACATAATTTTAATTCCCGAAAATTTTTTATGTCATAACGTAAAATAAATTCAGAATTAATATTTTGTCTAGACATAACTGTAATTCTGCATTTTCAATTATAGCTTAATAATAATTCGATGAATTATAAGTATGTCTAGACGTAATAATAATTTCTTTTCTTTGAGTATCAATTTAATTTGGTAGAATTTTTATGATGATATTAAATAGTAAAATGGCGTGCCGTATACGCACACGCAAAAAAGATATCATTCTAATGCTAAGACAACCAGTTACTCAGTTTTCTCTTTTTTTAAGTAACGATGATCTTTACAAAAAATGTTTTCTTGATAATATTACTTAAAATAAATAATATTCTAAATTCTAATTATTCAGTTCTTCAGTTAAAAATATAAAATTAAAACAAAAATTTAATTTGCTAATTATTTTGATAAGAGAAGTCAAGGCTATGAGGGTCAGACGCAGATTACAGTGCGCAATATCAGAAATAACTGATTTATTCGTCGTTTTGATACATTACATCGATTCGTACGTTTCGGCTCAGCTTTGAGCCATCTTCAGCGGTAGTTACAGAAGTTAAGTTACACGTTCTCCGTACCGTATGATGAGTTTGCTGATTCAAAGTATCAGAAACATAGACCAATTGATCCATATCTGTAAATTTGTTCAATTAATGTTGAGATATTAAAAAGATCCCTTAGGAAACTCACTATTTGTCTTGAAAAACGTGGAATACAGAGCCATGTACATAATGAATACTCTCTGCGAGACTTGACGATCTTGTCGACACGACACACAATGATGTGAAGGGTCTTGCAAGAAGAGGCATGTCGTAGGTCAACACACCGGCGAGGATTATAACAAAGCACAATTTGACACCGTCACAACATTGCATGTATCAATAGTAAAACCCCGATTTGCCAACGACCAAAGTTCATGAGCATGGATTACAATTTGCTCAAAACCGTGACATATGCATGATGCAAAAAATCCGTGTCATTTTGAGACGGTGTCAAATCGTGCTTTGTTATAATCCTCGCCGGTGTGTTGACCTACGACATGCCTCTTCTTGCAAGATCTTTCATATCATTGCTGTGCATGTGTCGTGTCGATAAGATCGTCACGTCTTCTCGCAGAGAGTATTGCACATGGCTTTGTATTCCACGTTTTTCAGACCGAATGGTGAATTTCCTAAGGGATCTTTTTAATATCTCAACATTAATTAAACAAATTTACAGATATGAATCAATTGGTCTATGTTTCTGATACTTGGAATCAGTACACTCACCATACAGTACGGAGAACGTGTAACTTAATTTCTGTAACTACCGCTGAAGATGGCTCAAAACTGAACCGAAACGTACGGATCGATGTAATGTATCAAAACGACGAATAAATTTCTGATATTACGCACTGTGATCTGCGTCTGACATCTCCCTCACAGCCTTGATTTCTCCTATTTTAATCTCGAGGGTCCTCATATTACTTTATTTATAATTTTGATTTTTTATTCGATAAAATTTTATTATGTTCTTTGAAAGAGTATAAATTCTTCTTTCGAGTACATGATAAAGACTCTTTCTAAAATTTGTACATTTTAAGACTATTATCAAGAAAATATTTTTCCTTAAAGACAACCGTTACTTACTAAAAAAAAAAAATAAATTGAGTAATCGCTTTTTAAAACAGTGCAATTTATATTTTCCTGTGTATGCATGTACACACGTATGTACATACGTACGCACAAAAAATTTTTCTATGTTAAAATATTTTCTTTCTATTTAAAAAAATGCGAGAAACTATCATCGCTCAGGACGGGGGCCCGGCGTTACGCGCCGCTCGTGCGTGATCATCGCCGCTTGTAGTAAACAACTGCCCGCGCGCCGACCGCGGGGCGGCCGCTTCTCGCCGCGCGCTTGGATTTGGCGGTGGGCGGGCTAATACGGCGATTTTTAATCATTAATAACTCAGAAACTATTGCGAAAATTGCAAAATGGTACATGACTTTTCGACTCAGTTTGGCTCGCTCTATCTAAATCTGAGAAAAGTACCAAGGATTCAGGGACACCCTGTATATATGTTATTATATAAAGAGACCTAACCTTTTTTTCTCTTTATTTTATTCATTTCCTCTTGCATTTTTTTGTAAATTATTTCCAATATCATTTTTATTTTTTATTAGCTTGCGTTTCTTTGTCTCCTTTTTTATAATTTCAAAAAGTATTTCATCTATAATAACTTTCATCCATAATACAGTTTCTTCATATTGTATCATAAATTCAAGAAGTTCCTCGTCCAAACCATCGTCCAAAACTAAAGAATTTAAAGAATATTATTTTTTATTAAAAAAATTAAACTATTATTATTAATTAAATTATTATAATTATTATTTATTAAATTATTATATCTATATAATAATATATTAATTATTACTTTTTCTAACTTCTTCACTTGACACTCCGTTGTTAAAATTTTCCATTTCAATAAATTAAATATGTATGTATGTATGTATGTACCGTTTATTGTTTATCCCCGTAGGGCTTACAAGGCGTTTTTTTCCTGAGGAACGTACCCAAACCTCTACACAACCAGATGGCGTTCTTTAGGGACGTACCCAACCCTTTACATCAAACGTCTTCCTACCCAACCTGACCGTAGCGGCCTATTACATTCTACTCCCTCCCTTCCTTCCTCGCCATTTACCCCTCCTTCCATTTCCCCTCATCCTCATTCCACGCGATCTCTTTACCGTCCCCCCACAATCGTTCGCCGCTCTTCCACGCCGCACCCCTGTTCTGGTTTGCACCCTACCTCACTACCTGTACCCTTTCCCCCTTCTGCCCCCCTTTCCTTTCCCTCGAGCAGCCTTCTAATCCTTTCCAGCTCGTCCGCTATTTTCCCCCACACCCTTATCCTCTTCCGCGACTTTTCCATCCTCTGTTCTCCTCCGCCCTCTCCGTTCAATCCTCCACCTGTGTTCTCGTTCTCGGAGGTCTCTACTTTCACTTTGCTCACTCCTTGCCACCGCCTGCTCTTACTTTCCTCCGCGCCTTTCTGCAGTTTTCTTAAAGAACTCTCTTAGCTTTACTTTACTTTCTTCTTTCCAACCTCTCCGTCGTATCAGCTCTTCGTCATGCCACCATCCGTCTTCCATCGACCGCCGTACCTTCCCTCGTTCGATCCTTCCTCCCGATCCATTGAGTCGGTGGTCGATTTCTCCCGCTCCATCTCATTGGCCGTCCTGCATCATACTTGCGCGCTCTCCTTATGGCTCTGTCCTGCCCCGTCCGCATCGTGCTACAGCGCATCCGGTTCTACCGTCCCGCAGTGGTGCCAACGTGCTCTTTCGGAGCAGCTGACTCCCCGCGTCGGCTCGAACCAAATTCGCCCCTACACTTCCTTTTCACCAGCAGCCACCCAGCGGATCATATGTTCTCTTCCATCCATCACCTCCTACTCCTGCCCTTGCTCCCCCTCCGCAGCATCTCTCTTCCTCCGTCGTATCAGCTCTTTGTCATGCCACCATCCGTCTGCCATCGACCGCCGCACCTTCCCTCGTTCGATCCTTCCTCTCGATCCATCGACTCGTGGTCGATTTCTCCCGCTCCATCTCATTGGCCGTCCTGCATCGTGCTTGCGCACTCGCCTTAAGGCTCCGGCCGCGGCCAGCCCCGCCCGCCGCGCGCTACAGCGCATCCGGCTCCATCGCCCCGCAGTGGTGCCAACGTGCTCTTTCGGAGCAGCTGACTCCCCGCGTCGGCTCGAACCGAAGTCGCCCCTACACTTCCTTCTCACCGGCAGCCATCCAGCGGATGTTATGTCCTCTTCCGTCCATCACCTCCCACTCCTGGCCTTGCTCCCCCTCCGCAGCCTCTCTCTTCCTCCATCCCCGTCGACCCCCTTTCCCTCTTCATCGTCGTCCTAACCTCACTCTCCGCACACTTCTTCTTTTACGATTTCGACCCGTATTTTCTCAACTTCAGCCTCGTTTCCAATGCCTCTGCTTCCTCTCGACCTGCTCCACCTCTTCCTTATTTCCTGCACCTCCAATCCTTCACACAGTCACCTCTGCTGCCCCATTTCCTCCTCCTCCTACCTTCTACCTGTTCACCCGCCGGGAGCTAACGGGTGACTCTTAATAAATTAAATATATCTTTACGTATTAAATATATCTTTACGTCTCGGTGACAGATTACTAAAATGACTAACGTATAATATGTGAAACTATTAGCTTATACAGTCTTTTATGACTTAGCAACAAATGACTTATAAGTTACTTGTTTCATATATTATGTAAATATCTATATATATAAAATAGAATGTCTGTATGTATAAATGTATGTATGTCTGTTCTTTATACTCTTAAACTATTCAATCAAATTTTTACCAAAAGTATATAAAATAAGGGTAAAAGTCGTTTAAAAAAAAATTTTCTTTTAAAAAACGTAATTTTTGGGAAACAAAAAATTAAAATAATAGGGGTATTCAAATAAGTTAGAGTTTAACGGTTTGACAGGTTATGTCGGGTTAAAGTCGGGTAAAAAGTTAATTTTTACACTTTTAACCCAAAGATTAATGTGATAGGTTAATGAGTCACTTATGTATTTTGCATAACCTTAAAGAGTAGCGCGCCCAAAGTTAATTAATTAACTTTTTACTCGACTTTAACCCGACATAACCTGTTAAACCGTTAAACTTTAACTTATTTGAATACCCCTATTGTAAACCATCGTAATCTTTTTTTATGAATGCACTTTAATCAAACTCATACAATCGTTTATTAAGTGAATACCCTTATTTCATATATAATTCTTTAAGATTTGATTGATTAGATCCATTTTTATACACAATCAAAGGTCTATAATTTTTTTATATGTGAAATATGTGTGGCAAATTTTGAAATATCGGGCTATTTATAGTTTTATTATATTCTTAGCAACTTTATACCCCTATTTTATATATAATTATTTAAAATTTTATTGATTAGATCCTTTATAAAGTTTTTATGTATATACAAATTCTCTGAAATTTCAAATGTGTTTAACACGAAAACTGATCAATCAAATTTTAAAGAATTATATATGAAATAGGGGTAGAAAAGACTGAAGAATATAATAAAATTAGAAATAGTCTAATATTTCAAAATTTACAAAAGTTAGAGCAACCACGGGTATTTCTAAAAAAATTCAAAATTTTTTTAAAAAAGAACTTTTTTACCGATCATCGCCAAATTCAATACCAACCTTCCTTGAATGATACTCTATCGATTAAAAAAAAAACAGCCCGATATCTCAATATTTGCGGAAGTTAGAGCAACCACAACATCAAATGTGCACACACACACACACACACACACACACATACGGACATTTTTTTAGGCGATATTTTGACGTTTTACAACACTCTGAACATATTGGCATCAAAAACTCAAAAAATAATCTTTTCTTTGGTTTTTTCTACCCCTGTTTCATATATAATTCATTTAAATTTGGTTGACTAGACCCAACTTTATACGCAATCAAAGGTTCATATACGAAATTTACGAAAACAAAGCTTCCTTTATGAGGAAGCAATAAAACAATATTGAGATTAAATCAATAATTCCTATTCTCTTCTCTCGAATAAAATAAGATTGACTTAATATCTTGAGACAAGATCAATATTGTTTTATAACGCGCGATGTTAAAGCCATAATATTAGGCGCGATCCGCGCGACGGCCGCGCGCCGCGAAACGCCTAAGATGCATCTAAATATCCATTATCCAGATATTATTCCTGAAATAGGTCCTCTTGAGCCATTATCATGTATTAGAATGGAAGCTAAACCTAGAGAAGGAAAACAAATAGCCTATTCGTCTGCCAACAGAATCAAATAATCTAATCCTATAGCTATAAAAGGCACCAACTTAAATTTTGCTGTCGGTTACTGGCTGGGAGAGATTTATCCTTGAAAATATCATTTTCATCCGTTCAGGCTGTCCATATAAGACTGAGGTAAAAGAATTTTCTAGTTTTCGTTATATATTACCTGAAGATATATGTTTCGCAAAATGGAATATTGTTAAATGGATTAAAATTAATGACTCTCATTATAAGAATGGCATGTTGGTTGTTGTAGATTGGGAAAGAAGTAAAAATCCTCAATTTGGTTATATTTATACAATATCTGTATCCAGAGATAATATTGTATATTTTTTACTTAAGAAACTTACCACAGTAAATTTTAATACTCATTTTCATGCTTATAAAATTGATTTTACTGATCAATGGCATTACTTAAAATTTCAAGATTTGGCTATTTATACAGCAACCAACATCAGAATTATTGCTAATGATCAACAATTGGTTCTGTTCCGTTTTATTCTCCATTGATTTTTCGATGAAAGATAAATCAATGGAGAATAAAACGGCTTTCTATCAAATACATTTTGTATGATAAGTGTAATATCATAAATCATAAAAATAATCGAAAATCATACGTTTTGTATAAAAACGTAATAAAACGTTACAAAATAATAGCTGTTTTTGTTCATAAATACCTTTATTTCATTCTATCACAAAAAGGATCTTGAAAAAATAATTTAATAGATTCCTAACAATCTACAAATTCTCTTTTTGCAAGAATAGAATAAGATTTTTTTTCAGATTCGTCTTTTATTGAATTAAGAATATGATAGGACTGTCACAAAGTTCTATTTGCATCTTTCTGAGAAAGTTAGAGGGATAGTATCAAGAATATTTTATTCTAAACTTAAGAAATTTTTTATTTAAAATTAAAATATTGTTGTTTCAATACTAAATATGATTGGCCCTATTTCGATCTTATTTTATGATAGATTTAAAAGTAATAGCATTGTATCTAGAAATCATTTCTGAGGGTGGCGGGGTTGATTAAGGGCAGCGCGATGTTCGGCGGGGTGACACGCGAATCATTAACTCAGTCAGCTAACAAATGAAAAGGAACATTTATTGAAGAATAACTTTCGGAAAACAATGCGGCCATTTTGGCTTTCATTAATCAGAAAAAGCAAATAGCTGATAACACGGGCGTCAAGTTTTGAACAATAAGAATGGCAGTAACGCGGACGCCAGAAATAAGCAAAGAATTACGTTAATTTAGTAAACGCGCGGAAGGCGTCGTTGATGAGCAAGATAATACTGGTAGAAAACTAAACTCACAAATACTTTGAAATCATAGCAGTCACGCAGATAATAATAGTAGAGTATTAAAGTAACAAATAATAATATAGAATAAAGACTATGAGGAAACAATGTGCAAGTTTCTACTTGCACACTTTTTTATTATTTTAAAACATCATTTTTTGAAGTCTCAATTATTGAGACTTGAGATGTTCTAACTGTCCCTCTTAGAAAGAGATGAATAGTGAGTAAACAGGTTTAAAGTTAACCGACGTTTGTAAAATCATAATAGATTTCTTCGTCACCCATGAGGTACTACTGTTAAATAAAAAACTTATACAGTCATTTATAAAATAAACGCACGACACTCGGTCAGCTTCGCAAAGTTCAAACATCGATTTCATACCTTCTTAAAAGGGGATTAACATTTAACACTACACTGTGTTTTTATAAAGTCTAAAGAAGTAGTAAAGCTAGGCCGGTTCTGGATTAAGGCGTGGTGCTCGCGCGGGGTGCGGGGCGAGGGGATCTCGGCGGCGCGGGGATCTCGGCGGCCACGTTGATGACGTCATCCCCCCTCCACACCGAGATCCCCGCGCCGCCGAGATCCCCTCGCCCCGCACCCCGCGCGAGCACCGCGCCTTAATCCAGAACCGGCCTAGCTTTTTTATAACTTAATTTAATTATTTATAACCTAATTTAATTAATATAATAATTTAATTTATAAGAAATTTACATGACTTAAACTATGGAGTTGAACTTGTATGAACTTGTCCGTTCCTGTCTTCCACTCTCACTTCCCCACTATGGGACTCTATAGTTTAAGTCACGTAAAATATGGTTTTTTGTTGATTTTTTTTGTTGAACGTAGACCTATAAAAAAAAGGTCTTCGACGCCATCTTTTCCTGCGGCTCTCTCAGGTACCTACTCGTGTCACGTCCCAGTACGAGCCTGCCTGTTTCTATAAGACACGAGTGGGTACCTGAGAGAGCCGCAATTCTCTGAAACACTAAAAGGGATATATTATATATAAAGGTGTAAGAGGCTGGATTGCTACTTTGACACGCGTAACTCTTGCTTACATTAATTTAGAATTATTTCTTTTCACAAAGTATGACTTTATTTATTATTTTATTTGCCTATTATAAATAAGATTATAATTTGAAAAGGGAAAATAATTTATGTTGCATATAGAAAATTGATAAAATTAATACAATTTATTATAATTTACGCTTTTACAATTTTGTTTCAAGCAAACGTTTTTCGATAGCCAAATGCGTTTGTTGGTCAATTAATTAAAACTGTAAAAATAAAATACAGTAAATTAATCATTAATAGTTAATAATGAAATATTTAAAAATAATAATAATAATTTTAAAAAGTAAAACTTACGTTGATATTTCAGGCTTTACGTTTCCATGCAACATATAGCCTATTTCGTGCAAATAGGACATATATTGCATGGATATAGTGTATATAACGGCTGTCTGCAATTTCTGCAGGTACGATGGCGTATTGCGTTGTATGCTTTGCTTATATGTCTTCGAACGACATATACTGGATCGGCATCAGCGTCAGGGTATTCATTCATGCATAAAGCACAATCCTTGTGTCTTGATCCTGAACCGTCTGTATAATATAAATAAATGGCGCAATATTTTGTGCGTCCATTTCGCGCCAAAATTTGGGAGCGATGCAGGGCTCTAAAAACGACTTCTACGGAGTCATCGTCACTATCCGCAGTTTCATAATCGCTGTCGTCTGACAGCGCGTGTTCTTCTTCTCCATCAAACACAATGTCGCCAAAATGATTAGCCATTTTAATGTATTATATTAAAAAAAAAAATATATATATATATGTATAAACTTGATGACACAAAAATATTAAAGGCACGATAGTGTTTCGCACCAAGTACACACGCAGCACGAGACCTTTACGCACGAATGCACGAGAGCAAGTATCCAAGATTTTTTAAGATTTGCTTCACCTGATGTGTAGATATACTTTGATTGGTGGGGATATTTCTTAAAATGATGGTAAAAAAAGGTACATTTGGCCGAAAATTATTTATAAAAGAGCCATACAAATGTTATGGAATTGAGCGCCGATGGTATGCAGGTATAATTTATGACCCACCATTGTCACATTCTTTGAAGAGTTTGAGATATAAGCAAATAGCTTACAACTGGTACCCAAAGGGTCTAAGGAAAGTCACGTCTCTGTGACGTAGAAGTAGAAGAGGATGAAATAATAGAGAAAAGAGAAAAAGTGATTGAAGAAAGCGGTGAAGAAGAGCGTTAGAATCATAGTATGCTCAAGCAAGCGAGCGAGCAACTTAAAAACATGATGCAATCCGATCAGCTGAATGCAATGGAAGAATTAAGTGCATGGGAACAAATCAATGCGTGGGAAAAATTACATGAGCAGCGATGCAATCAAGTTATCAAGGTAAATATACAAATTAATATTAAAATAATTGAGTGTGATGTGATATAATTTTGCGACATAATTTTGTAACATTATAATTTTTGTGTTAAGGGTTTCCACAGTATGGAGGCAGTGAAAGGATTCGGTCTGAGGCTCACGTGGAAGGATCTTTACACGCTGGCTGACTCAAATTGGCTGAACGACGAAGTGATTAATTTTTATATGAATCTGCTGATCGCCAGAAGCACATCTTCGAACAAGTATCCGAAGGTACATGCGATGAACACGTTTTTTTATTCGAAACTTCTGTCGGGCGGTCACTCGTCTCTGAAGCGATGGACCAGGAAAGTGGACATATTTGCGCAGGATCTTATTATTATTCCTATACATCTGAATGTTCACTGGTGTATGTCAATAGTAGATTTCCGCGATAAAACAATTATTTATTACGACAGTTTGGGCAGTGACAATCCGAAATGTCTGGCTGTGCTAAAACTATATTTACAAAATGAGAGTCTTGACAAAAAGAAACAACCTTATGATATGAGTGATTGGGAATTTTATTCCGCCAAGAACATTCCGCAACAGACGAATGGTAGCGATTGTGGTGTATTCTCTTGCATGTTCGCCGAGTATGTCTGTGCAAACAGGGAGATAACGTTCACGCAGGACGACATGCCGTACTTTAGAGACAAAATGTTTAGGGAAATAATAAATGGTAAACTTTATAAAATTATATAATGAATAAATATTTGAAATATAAAATACAAAAATGTGTGATTAATATTCCTTCCATTAGTATTATACATACATCCATACATACATACATGCATACGTATATTATATTATATTATATTATATTATATTACATACATAGCTGAGTATGTCTGCATACCAAAGAAATTTTGTGTCGAATAGTTTCTTATGCAAATGTTATGGAACGGCATGTCTATGAAAGGCAGCTATAATTTATGACCTGCAATTATCTAACCCTTTGACGAGCTACGTGTCAGGAACATCCGTCGCACGAACGCATGAGTGCAAGTACCTGAGATTTTAAGAATTGCTTCACCAGAGATGTGTAGATATACTATTATTGGTGGCGGGGGGTATCTCTCAAAATAATGGTAAAAAATAGGAACGGACAAATTCTTTTTTTTTTGTGAAAGTACACCCGGTCGAAAATTATTTATGAAAGAGCCATACAAATGTTATAGAATTGAGCGCCGATGACAGACTTCTATAATTTATGACCTACAATTGTCTCGTCTTTTGACGAGCTATGTGTCGGGGCATGGTTTATGTTACCATTCGACGAAATTTTTTTTTACTAATAAGCGAATAGCTTATTTACTTATTGAGACCTATGGATCTAATGGGTGCCACCTCTCAGTGACGTAGAAGTAGAAGAGGAAGAAATGATTAAGAAAAGAGAAAAAGCGATAGAAGAAAAGTATAAAACAATACAAAATAGTGTTAAAATCATAGTATTCTCAAGCAAGCGAGCGAGCGAGCGAGCGAGCAGTCTTTGGAATCTTTGGATAGAAGGAAACGAGAATATGGAGCACGAGTTGTTGGAGCAAGAGTTGAAGGAGCAATCTGAGCGACTAAATTCGATTGAAGATTTTGCCGCGTGGGAGCAACGATGTGTTGGACTTATTGAAGTGTTGGAAGAACAAAGCCGAAATAAACGGCTTAGATTATCGATCGACAACCAACATCGGCAACCAACTTCGTTGATGGCTCAAATCGCACGACTCGAAGGTCTGAAAGATTCGGTACGTCAACGTTTCGTGCATGGTGGTGCAGGATATAGTGCGAGTGAGACAGGACTCAGATGGCGCAAAATAGATACGGCTTTCGAAAGTCGCATATTGACTGGTGCGGTGACCAATACCAATCACATTGAACCGCGAAAATTTCTTGAGGATGCGAGAAACATTGTATTAAATCATGTGCGGAACGTCATACAACAACATGACAGTGTAAAAATATACACAATGTTTAACGGTGAGTTTGTGGTGGGTGATACACGCACAAACAAAAGTATTTATTCGAGAAGCTATGAACTCCTTCGCGAGTCCGATTTGGAAAAGTGGTATGAGTTGCGCGTTATCGAGCCCACTTTAGCATCGCTGGAGAAGTTCCAGGAACGTGACAGCGGGTGGGCGTTGTCGCGTATACATAATTTGATGCTAAATATAAACAAATATAATTCATTGCGCATGGGGTGTTATATTGATTTACCGCAAGAAATTAAATTAAAGAAAGCGGTGATCAACATGCAATCAAGGAACAATGCATGCTTCGCGTGGTCGGTAGTTGCCGCGCTGTATCCAGTTAAACAAAATACATGCAGAATAGCTTCATACCCTTCTTATAAAGAAAAATTAAATTTAAAAGGCATCAAATTCCCAATGTCGTTGAGTCAAATTAAAAAATTTGAAGATCTCAACGGCATTTCCGTCAATGTATATGCAATCAAGAAATACAAGGATCAACATACAATCTTACCAATACAGCTCACCAACCGAAAGATAAACGACAAACATGTAAATTTGTTGTACGTGGAAGACCCGCGAGATGCCAACGTGGGGCATTTCGCCTGGATAAAAAATTTATCACGCCTCGTGAGCTCGCAGATTAATAAGCATGCACACAAAAAATACTTCTGCGATCGGTAAGTATATTTCTATTCTCTGATATTTTCTATTCTATGATATTTTATATTTTTCAATAAAAAATAATAAATTATTCTTTTTCGCAAATGTCTACACTATTTTAGTGCGGGTGAAAAATTGGCAGCCCACACCGTTGACTGCCAGGAGATGAACAACTGTGCCATTCGACTGCCACGTGATAACGACAAGTGGTTGAGTTTCAAAAATCACGGCATGAAGGAGCGAGTCCCATTCATCATATACGCCGACTTAGAGTGCACCCTGAAAAAGACGGAAGCGGATCCAGAAACGTCTGGTATCTATCAACATCATGAGGTATACAGCGTCGGGTATTACGTACAATGCTCGTACGATGACTCGTTATCCGCGTATCAATGTCGTCGTGATAAAGATTGTATCACGTGGTTCGCCGAGGAGCTAAGACGTTTAGCTCACAACGTAAAGCCTATCTTGTCTACTAATATACCTATGGCAGATTTGACGCGAGACGTGTGGGAAAAATTTAACAGCGCAACGCACTGTCACGTGTGCGAGAAACCGTTTGAGCCAGACGACGAGCGAGTACGCGACCATTGTCACCTGACCGGTCAATACAGAGGTCCCGCGCATATTAATTGTAACTTAAATTATAAAAATTCATATCACATTCCCATAGTTTTTCATAATTTATCAGGTTACGATTCTCATTTTATTATAAAAGAAATAGCCACTGCTTTTGAAGGACGTGTAGACTTACTTCCAATCACAAAAGAAAAATACATTTTGTTTACGAAAAACGTTAAAAGCACCGAAGACAAAGATATGAAAACTTGTGTCAAATTAAGATTCATTGACTCGTACAAGTTTCTCACCGCGAGTCTCGACAAATTGGTATCTTTTCTCAGCAAAGATAAACTGCGAATATTACAACGCGAATTTTGTGAATTATCCATAGAAAATTTTGATTTGCTGACACAAAAAGGTGTATTTCCGTACGAGTACATTGACTGCGTCGAAAAGTTGGAGGATTCATGTTTACCACCGCGCGACTCGTTTTACAGTTCATTGACAAGTGACACCGTATCCGAAAGCGATTACGCGCACGCCGAAAACGTCTGGCAACGGTTTTTCATTCAAACCTTGGGTGAATACAGCGATCTGTATCTAAAGACCGATGTCTTGTTATTGGCCGACATATTTGAAAATTTTCGATAGCTGCGTCGCGAGTTATGGATTCGATCCGGCGCATTATTATACTCTACCGGGTTTCACGTGGGACGCTATGTTGAAGCATACGCGCATAAATTTCGAACTGCTCACGGACATTGATATGGTAATGTTTATTGAACGTGGTATTCGCGGCGGTCTCAGTCAATGTTCCGGTAGATACGCGCAAGCCAATAACAAGTACATGCAATCTTACGATCAGTTCAAACCAACGTCGTACCTGATGTATTTTGATGTAAACAACTTGTACGGCTGGGCGATGTGTCAACCATTGCCCTACGCAGAATTTCGATGGGTCAACAACATCTCGAACTTTGACGTGAACGCGATCGCTTCGGATTCACCCACAGGTTATATTCTCGAAGTTGATCTCGAATATCCACAGTGTCTGCATGATGCGCACGCTGATCTACCGTTCTGTCCGACGCGCGATAAACCGCCCGGCAAACGAGAGAACAAATTTCTCGCGACTTTATACAATAAGGAGCGTTACGTCATACACTACCACAACCTACAGCAGTGCACGCGCCATGGCCTTCGCGTCACAAAGATACATCGCGTGTTACAATTCGCTCAATCTCCATGGCTCCGCGCTTACATCAAACTCAATACGAAATTTAGAACGCAAGCAAAAAACGATTTCGAAAAGAATTTGTATAAATTAATGAACAACGCTGTATTCGGTAAAACTATGGAGAATGTGCGCAATCACGTCGATGTAAGATTATTAACAAACTGGGACGGACGATACGGTGCGGAGGCAATGATCGCGCAACCGAATTTCCACAGCAGGAGCGTGTTTTCGGAGAATCTAGTAGCAATAGAAATGCGAAAACTCGAGGTAAAGTTCAACAAACCAATCTACGTGGGTATGTGCATCCTCGATATAAGACGTCCAAGACATGTTTGTATAAATTTCATCACGAGTACATGTTACCGTTGTACCGCGACAAGTGTAAAGTTATGTACAAGCTGTATCATGACGATACAGAGCAGTACGACGGGTTGCCCATTCGAGCAGGCGCGCATGGTCGTTCACAATTGCGTTGACTTCGGTGCATCACCTATAATCACTCGCATATCTTTTTTACAATAAAATGGACTTTGTAGCGCCCGAAGTTGCAATAAAATTGTGACGGATTTCTGCAGCAGTAACGTTAAAACAGAAGTCGAGATGACAATACAGGTTATGACACGGTAAAATACGGTAAAATAAAATCTAATACGGTAAAATACAGCGAAATAAAATCAAACACGGTAAAAAACTTTAAAATAATATCAAACGCGGTAAAATACGGTAAAATAAAATCAAACACGGTAAAATACGGTGAAATAAAATCAAACACGGTAAAATACGGTGAAATAAAATCAAGCACGGTAAAAAACGTTAAAATAAAATCAAATACGGTAAATTATGGCAAAATAAAATCAAATACGGTAAAATACGGCGAAATAAAATCAAACACGGTAAAAAACTTTAAAATAAAATCAATCGCGGTAAAATACGGTAAAATAAAATCAAACACGGTAAAATACGGCGAAACAAAATCAAATGCGGTAAGAAAACGTTGAAATAATATCAAACACGATAAAATACGACGAAATAAAATCAAATACGGTAAAATACGGCGAAATAAAATCAAGCACGGTAAAAAACGTTAAAATAAAATCTAATTCGGTAAAATACGGCGAAATAAGCGAAAAACCATAGTCCATTATAATCATTATATGTTATAATTTTATTACTTAAATTATTTTTTGCACACAATGTTTATGCACAGGGCAAAAGTCAGCAATTAGCATATGTGTGCAAATTTAAATTATAAGTCGGCTAATAAATTTTATTCAATGTAAGTTTAAATAATGGCAGAAATCACCATTAACAAATCTTACAATATTCATTTTGTTTAATTAATTAATAATTTATCATTAAATTGATAATCAATTTAATATATCAATGCTAATGAGCATTATATAATTCTTTAATTATCATAATATTTAATAAATACTTTTCAGTAATAAATTCCTTGTAGATTTAAATGAGATTCAGTAGCATTATTTACATAAAGATGCTTATTAGCATCAGTATATTGAATTAATTATTAATGTTAATGATGAAATATTAATAATCTCAAATAAATGTTGTTAGACATAAGATCCACTGATAATTGTTTTTATCGTTATAAATAACGATGGTAACGGTTATCAACTCGTGCCCAATAACATTTATTTCAGATTATTAATATATATATATTGTCACGTCTTTTTCACTCCCGGAGCGGTCCGGGCCGTTTGACGGATCAAAAGGGGAAGGAGAGAAGGATGATAAGCCTCTCCGGTAGTTCTCTCGCACCCTCGACACTCCACTAACCGAATTTTATTGTTGGGCGCCAGACGCGTGAATTCGCGTCCGCGAAATCGCGAGAAACTAAAGAGAGAGACACAAGGCGAAATAAGTCGGTGATCATTCGCAATAATTCTGATATTGGTTGCTGTAGAAAGCATAGAAATGAGTATTAAAATTTACTGTGGTAAGTTTCTTAAGTAAAAAAATATACAATATTATCTCTGGATACGGATATTGTATAATCATAACCAAATTGAGGATTTTTACTTCTTTCCCAATCTACAACAACCAACATGCCATTCTCATAATGAAAGTCATTAATTTTAATCCATTTAACAATATTCCATTTTGCAAAACATATATCTTCAGGTAATATATAACGAAAACTAGAAAATTCTTTTACCTTAGTCCTATATGGACAGTCTGAACGGATGAAAATGATATTTTCAAGGATAAACCTCTCCCAGCCAGTAACCGACAGCAAACTTTAAGTTATATATATATACTTATACTAGTTATATATACTAGTTATATATACTTATTTCGCCTTGCGTCTCTCTCTTTAGTTTCTCGCGATTTCGCGGACGCGAATTCACGCGTCTGGCGCCCAACAATAAAATTCGGTTAGTGGAGTGTCGGGGGTGCGAGAGAACTACCGGAGAGGCTTATCATCCTTCTCTCCTTCCCCTTTTGATCCGTCAAACGGCCCGGACCGCTCCGGGAGTGAAAAAAACGTGACAATATATATATATTAATAATCTGAAATAAATGTTATTGGGCACGAGTTGATAACCGTTACCATCGTTATTTATAACGATAAAAACAATTATCAGTGGATCTTATGTCTAACAACATTTATTTGAGATTATTAATATTTCATCATTAACATTAATAATTAATTCAATATACTGATGCTAATAAGCATCTTTATGTAAATAATGCTACTGAATCTCATTTAAATCTACAAGGAATTTATTACTAAAAAGTATTTATTAAATATTATGATAATTAAAGAATTATATAATGCTCATTAGCATTGATATATTAAATTGATTATCAATTTAATGATAAATTATTAATTAATTAAACAAAATGAATATTGTAAGATTTGTTAATGGTGATTTCTGCCATTATTTAAACTTACATTGAATAAAATTTATTAGCCGACTTATAATTTAAATTTGCACACATATGCTAATTGCTGACTTTTGCCCTGTGCATAAACATTGTGTGCAAAAAATAATTTAAGTAATAAAATTATAACATATAATGATTATAATGGACTATGGTTTTTCGCTTATTTTGCCGTATTTTACCGAATTAGATTTTATTTTAACGTTTTTTACCGTGCTTGATTTTATTTCGCCGTATTTTACCGTATTTGATTTTATTTCGCCGTATTTTATCGTGTTTGATATTATTTCAACGTTTTCTTACCGCATTTGATTTTGTTTCGCCGTATTTTACCGTGTTTGATTTTATTTTACCGTATTTTACCGCGATTGATTTTATTTTAAAGTTTTTTACCGTGTTTGATTTTATTTCGCCGTATTTTACCGTATTTGATTTTATTTTGCCATAATTTACCGTATTTGATTTTATTTTAACGTTTTTTACCGTGCTTGATTTTATTTCACCGTATTTTACCGTGTTTGATTTTATTTCACCGTATTTTACCGTGTTTGATTTTATTTTACCGTATTTTACCGCGTTTGATATTATTTTAAAGTTTTTTACCGTGTTTGATTTTATTTCGCTGTATTTTACCGTATTAGATTTTATTTTACCGTATTTTACCGTGTCATAACCTGTATTGTCATCTCGACTTCTGTTTTAACGTTACTGCTGCGGAAATCCGTCACAATTTTAATGCAACTTCGGGCGCTACAAAGTCCATTTTATTGTAAAAAAGATATGCGAGTGATTATAGGTGATGCACCGAAGTCAACGCAATTGTGAACAACCATGCGCGCCTGCTCGAATGGGCAACCCGTCGTACTGCTCTGTATCGTCATGATACAGCCTGTACACCGATACGGACAGTCTGATATACCACATTGAGTGCGACGACGTGTACGAAACGATGAAAAGCGACATCCACAGATTCGACACAAGCGATTATCCGGTAGATAACGCGTACGGTATACCACTTGCGAACAAGAAAATGCCGGGCTTAGTGAAAGACGAAAACAATGGCGCGATCATGACGGAATTCGTTGGACTCAGAGCGAAGATGTATGCGTTGAAGGTGGATGGTAAAAAAGACACTAAAAAAGCTAAAGGCGTCAAGAGTAACGTCGTAGCGCGTACTATAACGTTCGACGATTACACGCGGTGTCTGAAGGATGAGATTGAAATGACGCGACAGCAGTTCTCTATAAGATCAAAATTGCATGATGTGAACACCATCCGCGAGACGAAGATCGCTCTGAGTCCATACGACGATAAGCGATACATTAAACCCAATTCGATCAATACGTTACCGTGGGGGCCTTATCAAATACCTTCTCCGAAAACGTAGTGTATAAAATGTAATAGTATAACGCAATGTAATGTGATGTATGTACGTATGTATGGATGTATGTATGTATGTACGCAGGTATGTATATACGTATGTATAGTAACGTAACGTAACGTAATGTAATAAGGTAAGGTAATGTAACGTATATTATATTATACTAGCTGATTACCCGGGCTTCGCCCCGGAGGACACGCCCTGGAGGATATATGTAATAAGACACACAAATAAATGATAGCGTATATTTACATTTAACGCTAATAGATTTGGTTAATTAATCAATAATTCTTTAAAATTTCTGTTAAAAAAACAGTCAAGTTTACTGAAATTTCTATAACTCAAAAACTGATTAACCAAATTATCTCTCTCTTTCTCTCTTCATATACTTTTGATAAAAATTCGGTTAATTCTTTGAACTGAAAAATTGAAAAAATTAAAAAAATCGGTTTCCAGAAAATTATTAACAAAAAACTATACACATAGTAGCATTCCCCAGAAAATTCTACCCCTATTTCATATACTTTTGATAAAAATTCGATTCAAGACTTTGGCCTGGGCGATATTAAAAAATCCGTGAAAACACGTTTTACTTCTTTTCACCCCGTTAAGGCTCGAATTTCTAAAAATCCCTTCTTAGTGACACTCTCTCTCTCCCTCTTTCTCTCTCTCTCTCTCTCTCTCTCTCTCTCTCTCTCTTTCTCTCTCTCTTTTTTTCTCTCTTCCTCCCCCCTCTCTCTCTCTCTGTCTCTCTCTCCCTCTCTCTCTCTCTCTAAGATCGATAACGAAAAACTATACAGTTTATAGCACTCTCCGGGAAATTTTACCCTTATTTTATATACAATTCTTTAAAATTTGGTCAATTATTTCCCAAAAAATTCGTCAAACTTCTAATACCGGTTTTCAAAAAGATCGGTAACAAAAAATTATATACTTTATAGCACTCCCCGGAAAATTCAAACCTTACTTTATGTACAATTCTTTGAGATTCGATTATTCGGAACCGGTTTCCAAAAAGATCGGTAACAAAAAAAAATACACTTTATAACACTCCCCGGGAAATTCTACTCCTTCTTCATGTACAATTTTTTGAGATTCAATCAATTATTTCCCGAAAATTTCTCTCTCTCTCTCTCTCTCTCTCTCTCTCTCTCTCTCTCCCTTTCTCCCTCTCTTTCTCTAAAATCGGTAACGAAAAACTATACAGTTTATAACACTCCCCGGGAAATTCTACCCCTATTTTATATACAATTCTTTAAAATTCGGTCAATTATTTCCCGAAAAATTCGTCAAACTTTTAATACCGGTTTTTAAAAAAATCGGTAACAAAAAATTATATAATTTATAGCATTCCCCGGAAAATTCAAGCCTTACTTTATGTACAATTCTTTAAGATTCGATCATTCGGAACCGGTTTCCAAAAAGATCGTTAACAAAAAATAGTACACTTTATAACACTCTCCGGGAAATTCTACTTTTTTTTCATGTACAATTTTTTGAGATTCAATCAATTATTTCCTGAAAAATTTGAAAAATTAAAAAAACCGGTTTCTGAAAAGATCGGTAACAAAAACTGTACACATCATGGCGCCCCCCAAAAAATTTTACCCCTACTTCATATACAATTCTTTAAGATTCGGTCAATAAATTCCCGAAAAATTAAAAAATTTTTGATACCGGCCTTCAAAAAGATCGGTAACGAAAACTATACACATCATGGCGCTCTCTCTCTCTCTCTCTCCCCCTCCCTCTCTCTCACTCCCTCTCTCTTCCTTTCTCTCTCCCTCTCTGTCTCTTCCCCCCCTCTCTCTCTCCCCCTCTCTCTCCCTCTCTCTTTCTTCCTCTCTGTCTCTCTCTCCCTTTCTGTCCCTCTCTTTCCCTCTCTCTTCCTCTCTTTTCCTCCCTTTCCCTTCCCCTTCCTCTCCCTCTCTTTCTCTCTCTCTCAGATCGGTAACGAAAAACTATATAGTTTATAGCACTCCCCAGGAAATTCTACCCCTGTGTTATATACAATTCTTTAAAATTCGATCAATTATTTCCCGAAAAATTCGTCAAACTTCTGATACCTGTTTCCAAAAAAATCGGTAATGAAAAATTATATAATTTATAGCACTCCCCGGGAAATTCAAGCCCTACTTTATGTACAATTCTTTGAGATTTGGTCATTCCGAACCGGTTTCCAAAAAGATCGGTAACAAAAAATAGTACATTTTATAGCACTCCCTGAGAAATTCTACTCCTTCATGTATAATTTTTTGAGATTCAATCAATTATTTCCCTAAAAATTTAAAAAATACAAAAAAAAACCGGTTTCCAAAAAGATTGGCAACAAAAACTATACACATCATGGCGCTCCCCGTAAAATTCTACCCTTACTTTAAAATTCGGTCAATAAATTCTCGAAAAATTGAAAAAATTTCCGTACCGGTTTCCAAAAAGATCGGTAGCGAAAAATCATACACTTTATAGCACTCCCCGGAAAATTCTACCCCTGTTTGATCTATAATTCTTCAAAATTCGGTGAATTATTTCCCAAAAAATTAAAAGAATTAGAAAAACCGGTTTCCAGGAACAAAAAACTATACACATAGCGGCACTCCCCGGGAAATTCTACCCCTGTTTCATATACTTTTGGTAAAAATTCGGTTCAGGGGTTTAGGCTGAGCGATATTAAAGAATCCGTGAAAACACGTTTTACTTTTTTTCACCCCGTTAGGGCTCGAATTTCTAAAAATCCCTTCTTAGTGGAACTCCCCGGAAAATTCTACCTCTATTTCATATACTTTTGACAAAAATTCGGTTCAGGGGTTTGGGCTGGGCGTTGATGAGTCAGTCAGTCAGTCAGTCAGTCAGGACATCTTCCTTTATAGATATAGATTGTTGGAAGGGATATTAATAAAAATATTGTACATGTATGTATTTAATATTTCGTACACAGTTTATTTTTTTTCATATGTTTTTAAAATACTACATGAATTAAATAACATTGTCCTTGTGTGTGTATCCATGAGTTGTGTGAGCCATCGAATCCCAGCCATTTCACGTAGACCTCGTCTCCCCTCCTGCGCAGTACTTTCTCCACGAGATACGTATCCGGGTAAGCCGCGCGATGTAACTCGTGCTCGTAGAACGCTCCAGAGATAGATTTTCCGCGATAGTCCTCCAGTAGATAGGTTGCAGGATTAGTGTGTTGCACTTTAACAATCTTAAATATTTCGGTGCCCCAATTTGGCGTGTAACCTTTTTCGAAAATTGTCTTGTGCTTGCTAACGCGTACCCGATCGCCTACTTTGAACTTTGCCAAACCTGCGATCTTGATCGCGCTGTACACCGTGGTTAAGAGTCTTTCAGCGATTGTAGGAGTAACGTCGACGGGCCGCATGCCGATCGTTCGATGCTTGCGCGCGTTGTACTCCGCGACGAGACGCGGTAGCTCGTCGATCCACTTGTAAGTTCCATTGAACGTAAACATTTTCCACATGTTATTCTTTAACGTGCGATTGAATCGCTCGACGACCGACGCCTTCAACACCGAATATGTGGAATAATGATTGATGTTGTGTTTCTTCACGAGACGTTGTACGTCAATGTTGTAAAATTCCTTCCCCATATCGGTTTGTAAGTTTTTCGGACATCTCCCGCTCTCTCGAATTATCTTGGCGATAACTTCAGCCGTCTCGCTTCCACCTTTACTCTTGAGCGGTACAGCCCACGCATACTTGCTCAGCACATCGATGATGGTGAGTATATAATGGTAACCTTTGTTGAAACGTGAGTATGGACGCATCTCGACAATGTCAGCCTGCCACAGGTCGTCGTATCCCCGAACTATGACGTGTCTTCGTGGAAAATTTCTTCTCGCCGGAGCATGCAGTTCTTCGACAAGTCGTTGCTTCTCGATATTTTTATGTCCGTCGGATGTCATGTTTTTAGCAGTGTGTAATAATATGCACAAAATTATATTATGATTTATATCTCAAATTTTTTTTTAACAATTCAATAACCGTTTATTTCCGTTCATTGTTCTTCAATAGCCATTCTTTGTCTGCCGACCGTTCTTTGTCTACTAGCCGTTTATAGCCATTCGCTAGCCGTTCATAGCTGTTTCTGAGTCGTTCGTTAGCCGCTTGATAGCTATTTCTGAGCCGCTCCTGAACCGTTCGTCGTTGCCGTTCATCGTCGTCGTTGTCCGTTAATCGTTCATAGCCGTTCCATTTGTTGCTAGCCATTGTTGTTGTTGTTGCTCGTTTCTGACTCAGCGGTCATCAAATGTCGAAGCTCGTGTATCGCAATCCGTAACGCTTGCTGATCCTTCTCGAATGCAGTCAGCTTCTCGTCTAACTCTTTCTGTCGATTGCTCGACATTTTAAAGCACTGATCCACATATAGTTTGTTAACCGCCTCATCATCAGCTTCCGGTTGCGCCAAGCGTCGAATCTTGCGCGACTTTGCATCAAAGTTGGCGGCAACCATACAAAGAGCGTTATCCCGCACATAATTTCTTACTAATCCATTGCACTGATAGTTCGATTGCGTCTCGCCTCGTCCGAGCGATATGCCAAACTTGTTGATCGGCATTTCAATGGTGATTGAATGTTTCGCCGAAGCATGGTTTAATTTATAATAAGCTCAGCCTCGCGAAGTTCCTCAATGATCGACAGGATCTCGTTGTCGTGACCGTTGTGACCCGCTTGGCGCGAAGCGTCGAGCAATCGGAGATGATCCACCAGCTCGTTGGGATCGTCCCAGTGCACGTAGTCGATCTTATTGTCTGTTAGCGTCATTGCGCGAGGCATGGATAATCCCTTTCCAGAATTTTTCTTCTTGGATTCGGGGGGGAACAACGATGCGATTATATTTAGATACTTGTATCCACAGTTGCTCTTTACTCGCTCGTGAGGAACATGCTTGAATTTATGAGCACTCGTTGCCAACAGTATGTGCCTGTATTTTTTTAGATCTTCACTCGTGTAGATCTCGTCATCGGGCATTCTCTTGAAGATCAACTCATAAATACCGGATGTGCCGCCGTATCGTATGCCATCGACAATTATGGTATCCGCGCTGTTCACGTCAAAACATTTATTACCGAGCATCAGTCCGTCCTTGCTGAAATAAACGCCGTATGCGGTGTCTATACTTCGATCGGCGCTCAGAAAAGCCCTGATGTACTCTCGGCCCAGTGGACCCAAGTGATCTTGCAACGATTGTAGAAACGCTCCTTGCCCCGTCGACGTTTCCAACGTCTTTCGTACGGATGTCGCGATCGAGTCGTCCGTGCTTTCAAAAACATTCGCGCTTGTGAGGAATTCGGGAATTGTATCTTGCACGGTTCTCGACGTCGTGGACGGTGTTGAGGTTATCGGGAATACTTTCGATAGTAGGTAAGCTAAGAGAGTTCTACCCCAACCTGCGGAATCTGAGGGGGGGGGTGAGGGGCGGGGGGGGACCACGGGCGGGGGGACCGCGGGCGGGAGGGGGGGAAACCGCGGGCGGAAAGGGGAACCGCGGGGAGGGGAGGGGGAAACCACGTTTTTCCGACGCCGCGGGGCGAGGGGGTCCGCGTTTTCCGGCGCCGCGGGGAGGGGGGGTGTCCGCGTTTTCCGGCGCTGCGGGGCGAGGGAGTTTTCCGGCGCCGCGGAGCGACCGCGTTTTCGCCGCGGGAGGGGTCCGCGTGCAACGGCCGCGCCGGTCCGCGTGACGTCACACGCTCCCGCTCGCGTTATCTCTCCCTCGTCCCCCGGTCGCGCGCGTCTTCTCGTTCGCGCGCGGTCCCGTCCCCCCCCGTTTGCGCGCCCGACTTCCGGCCCCCGTTCGTGTTATCTCTTCCGACTCCCGGCACACCCGTTATCGCTCACGATCGCATATATTTTTTCGCCAACAATATTTAATCGTTTAGATCTTCGCGATATTTAATTTTAATATTATATTTAAGTAAACGATAAACGAAGCTTAACGACAGGGAACGGTAAATGAAAAGGAAATTTTTTAACCATATTATATGCATTTATTTATCATGAAGCGCATTATACACAATAGTATCCAAAGCGTATGCTAATAATTCACAATTAATAATCGAATTTTTATCATAAAATTCACGCAAGATTATAACTGCGTTACATTTATCGGTGATACAATTTTGACGTAAAATGGTTACAAAATATTTAAATTTGTCACTTACGTCGTGAACATTTTTGTATAATTGAAAATACACATTCTCGACGCAATGTTCTAGTTCGAACAGGAAGAGTACAGTTGACGGTTTCATGTACAAGTTGGTGCCGCACGACGTCAATTTTACAATATCTGCGTCACGTATTTTAACAAGCTCCAGATCTCGAAACGTTAGCGATGATGGTGCCGATGACTGCACGAGTCGCTCTATATCTGCACGTTTTTCAATGAATGTCACCCACGTTGCATGTGGCAGAATTATCCGATTGCCTCGGTTATCACCAATAAGTATATCCACAGAGGACATAGGTCCCGCGTTGATTTCAACATCCAAAAATTTATATGCTGTCGATGTCAAGGCAAATCTCCTTCCCAAAATACGTGGCATGTAGCGGGGTTTATCAAAACTGTAAAAATACAATTATATGTTTATAAAAGTTTTTTGCACAAGTATATATACGAAAATTAGAGGTACTTACTCATTGTGCTGTTTCTCGCACGTTTCATCCTGAATCGGAACGTAGTAGTTCGCACCGTGAGTGTTCATCGTATCTGGAGGCTGTTTGCGACGTACACGAACCGTATCGAACTCTCGACTGCGATCTAAAATCTTCGTAGATCATTTATACATACCCAAAACTGCAAATCTTGCAAAAATAGCGCCAATGTACGGCTGCTGCATGGTGACCACCACCACAATCCACATATACGTTAAATGTAATATCTTTGTCAAGAACATTCGTGATGAGATCACCTCATCGGGGATCAAATATTATTTCTTTTCAAGAGCATACGTGTCTCGCGATGATTTCATCGAACACGTGCAAAACTGCAAATTTTACAATTTTGCATAAGTCAATGGAGCGTTATTGTTTTGAAGAACATGTCGCGACATGTCTCGCGATGATTTTATCGAACACGTGCAAAACTGCAAATTTTGCAATTTCGCATAAGTCAATGGAGCGATATTGTTTTGAAGAACTTGTCGCGACATGTCTCGCGACGATTTCATCGAACACGTGCAAAACTGCAAATTTTGCAAATAGCGCCGATGTACGGCTGCTGAGATGAAAATTGATATGATAAGCAAACGATGCATCATTAGTAAAATATAAAATGACGAATCTGGGGGATACGCTCAATAGTCGAGAACTGGAAGTCGTGAGTGCAACAAATGGCGTTAGCAAGAGGATCGTGCAATAACATGAAACAAGAATTTTTGGAGCAATCCACCCTGTTAAATTCGAGAGAAGACTTTGCCGCGTGGGAGCAACGATGCGACGAGTTTATCGAATCGTTGGAAGAACAAAGCCGAATTAAACGGCCACGATTATCGATCAGTCATTGATCGGTCTCAAACAGTCGTTGGTCGCTTGTATGGCGCGACTCGAAGGTTTGAAAGACTCGGTACGTCAACGTTTCGTGCATGTGGGTGCTGGATACAGTGCGAGTGAGACAGGACTCAAATGGCGCGAGATAGATACGGCTTTTAAAATTCGTATATTGACAGGTGCGGTAATAAATTCCAAACACATCGACCTTCATCAATTTCTCAAAGATGCGGGAGACATTGTACTCGATCGTGTGCGGAACGTCATGCAATGACATGGCAATGTAAAAATATACACAATCTTTAATGGTGAATTTGTTGCGGGTGACAAACGCGCAAATAAAAGTATCGCAACGAGAAGCTATGAACTCTTTCGTGAGTCCGATCTGTGTGAGTGGTACAAGCGACACGTTATCGAGCCTACCTTAGCAAAGCTGGAAGAATTCCAGGAACGTGATAGCGGATGGGCGTTGTCGAGTATACTCAATTTAACGGTAAATGTGAACAAATATAATCCATTGCACGCGGGGTGTTTTGTGGAAATACCGCGAGAAATTAAAAAAAAGAAGGCGGTCATAAACGTGCGATCATTGGGCAATGCATGTTTCGCATGGTCAGTGACGGCTGCTCTGTATCCAGCCGAGAGACATGCAGAACGGAAATCGTCGTATCCTCATTACACGTCGATGCTAAATCTTACGGACATTGAGTTTCCAATGACGTTGGATCAAATTAAAAAATTTGAAAATCACAACATCTCCATCAACGTCTACAACATCGAAAAAAAAACAAGGAATTTGTTATCCTACCAATACGGGTTACTGATCGTAAGATGGACAGACATGTAAATCTGCTGTACATGCATGACGACAACGTGGGACATTTTGCATGGATCAAGAACCTATCCCGCCTCGTGAGCTCGCAAATCAACAAACACATTGGTCGGAAATACATTTGCGATCGGTAAGTACCTATAGTTCTTTTAATAATATATAATATTTTGTGTATAAAAAAATTTATAATATTTGTGTTTATTTTTGCAGATGCTTGCACTACTTCAGCTCCAATGACTGCGCGATCAAGTTACCGAGCGATAACGACAAGTGGCTGGCCTTTAAAAATCACAGCAGGAAGTAACGAGTTCCGTTTATCGTATACGCCGACCTGAAATGTACCCTGGAAAAGATGGAAGCGGATCCGGAAACGTCTAGGTACACATATCAACATCATCGCGTGTTTAGCATAGGGTACTACATGCGTTGCTCGTACGACGAGTCGTTATCTATGTATCGGTTTCGTCGCGATAAGGATTGCGTCGCGTGGTTCGCCGAGGAGCTAAGACATTTAGCTCACAACGTAAAGACCATTTTGTCCACTAACGTACCCATGGCAAATTTCACGCGAGACGAGTGGGAAAAATTTAACAGCGCTACGCACTGTTACGTGTGCGAAAAACCGTTTGAGCCAGACGACGTGCGAGTACGCGACCATTGTCACCTGACCGGTCGATACAGAGGTCCCGCGCATTTTAATTGTAACTTAAATTATAAAGATTTGCACTGCATTCCCATAGTGTTTCATAATTTATCGGGCTATGACGCACATTTTATTATAACTGAAATAGCAACAGCGTACGAAGGACATGTAGATTTACTCCCAATTACAAAAGAAAAATATATTTTGTTTACAAAAAATGTTCATAGCACCGAAGATAAAGATAAGAAAACGTGCGTCAAATTGCGATTTATCGATTCGTACAAGTTTCTCACCGCTAGTCTCGACAAATTGGCATCTTATCTCAGCAAGGATAAACTGCGAATATTGCAACGCGAATTTTGTAAAATATCCGCAGAAAATTTTGATTTGCTGACACGAAAAGGTGTATTTCCCTATGAATACATTGACTGCTCGGGGGGCGGTGGAGCCGTCTCCGGATTTGCGATAAGCGTGACTCGAAGGACCAGGGGAGGTGTGTAATGCCTCCCCAAAGCGAATAGAAAGCGAGAATCGATGTAAAAGGCATGCGATTCACCGTTCGGGATGCCGTCGTCTCCTCGAGGATCCGTCTCGTGCAAGCTCGTGGTGGCACGTGCAGCAAGGCAGCGGGCAAAGGCAGGCAGCAAGCAAATAGCGGGCAAGCAAGGCAGGCAGCAAAGCAAGCAAGCACGGAAGGCCGTCGATCTGGCAAACCTTCTGGATCTCGGAATCCGACGGTATAGCGTAGTGCGTATGCACCCCGAGACGTGTTAAACGAAGGACTTCTTGTGAGAGAGTGTTCGTGCTCCGGCGCTGTAAGTGTCGGGAGCGGGAGTACTTGCTCTTCGTTAGACGGGTGCCCTCGTGGGGTGAACGAGGGCAGCACCGATTGGTGAGTCGCGGAAACATCGATTACGCGTGTCGATCGCGATCCGCCGACGTTTCGCGCGAGTCCCGAAATACGTTAAACGAGAGATAATCAAAATAGTATGTACATAACTAAACTAAGGAGAACTATATATACACTTTGGCGAGCGCCAAACATACCGCCCACCAAAATACAACGTGTTGTATTTTAAAAATTAAACGGTGACAGTCGCCTGTGGAACGGTGCCCATTGGTAGGGGGCACAATTTCACAAGGGGACGCACGACCGAGCCATCCGCCACCCGCACCGTGGCGACACGTGAGACGCCATCGCTACCCGGGTGTAGCGCCTCCACGCGTCCACGTTTCCAACGTAACGGGGACATGTTGGCGTCCTTGATGAGGACCAGCGAGCCGACAGCGATCTGATTCACGGAGTTCAACCATTTGGGACGCTGTTGGAGCGTGTTGAGATACTCCTGGTGCCAGCGTTTCCAGAAGTCCTGGTGGATTCGCTGAATGAGCTGCCATCGACTCAGACGATTAACAGGCACGGGAGTCACGTCGTGCGTGGGAACGGATACCAGGGGCTCCATGGTAAGGAAATGCCCCGGGGATAGGACTTCGAGGTCTGACGGATCGGTACTCACGGGGCAGAGGGGACGAGAGTTCAAGACGGCCTCGATTTGTGCGAGAACCGTAGTAAACTCCTCGATCGTCAAGACTTGGTCGCCCACCACTCGTCGCAGGTGGGTTTTGAAAGACCGGACGCCCGACTCCCAGAGGCCCCCGAAGTGGGGCGCTGAGGGAGGATTGAATGTCCACTTGATTCTCTCTCGCTCCGCCGCGAGGCTCATGTGAGTCTCGAGTTCGCGCGCGGCCCCCACGAAATTAGTGCCGCAGTCGCTATAAAGGAGCGAGCAGCGTCCGCGTCGCGCCACGAATCGTTGCAACGCAGCTAGGAATGAATCCGTAGACAACGAAAGTACTACCTCCAGGTGAATAGCTTTGATTGCGAAGCAGACGAACAAACAGACATATGCTTTGAAGGAGGGGACTCCGCGGGCTCGACGGGTGACCAACGAGAATGGTCCCGCGAAATCGACTCCTGTAATCGAGAATGGCTTGACCTGACTGACTCGCTCAGCCGGCAGGGTCGCCATGAAAGGTGGAGTAGCGCGAGGATTGGTTCGGAAACACTTATGGCATCGCGAAAGCACACGTCGAATTGCGCGGTGTACTCCGAGAATCCAAAACCTGCGAGCTAATAAGTACTGCATCGCGCGTCTACCCGGGTGGAGGTGAGCGTAGTGCATCTGCTCGATCACGAGCTCCGTGAGTCGATGTTTGCTAGGTAGGAGTGCGGGGTGGTTGTTCTCGAACGGCAGCGCTGACTGCACGAGTCTACCGCCCACCCTGAGGACGCCCGAGGGATCGAGAAAGGGAGCGAGCTTGAGAAGAGGCTTAGGAATCCCCTTCCCGACCCTAAGCCGGTCTATTTCCTCTCGGAATGCATCCGCTTGCACTAATTTTACTATGATCAGTAGTGCGGAATGCAGCTCGAGCTGATCAATGGCCAAGGACGCGTGAGTCGACTTGACGCGAAACCTATTTACAAAGCGAAACATATACGCGATTATTCGACAGATTTTGTCTAACGACGAGAATTTATCCAATAACGTATAAACCACGTCGGGTGAATCGAGCGCGACAAGAACCGCGATTCGTTCCTCCTCCGTAGGAAGAATATCTAAACGAGAGGTAGGTTCATTTTGGGGCTCGAAGTGCACGAGCCATTCGGGGCCCGTCCACCACATCGTATTAGCTACCAGATCTCGGGGATAAAGTCCGCGGGAGCAATGATCCGCCGGATTGGATTCCGTATTGACGTGGCCCCAAGCAGAGACCGGAAGTTTCCCTTGAATAAGAGCGACACGGTTGCGAACAAATGTCTTCCACTTGTGTGGAGACGAGCGAATCCACGCAAGAGCCACCTCGGAATCCGACCACGCGTTTTCGGCGTCGATCTCGAGGTGTCCCTTGAGGACTTGACGCACGTAAGTGATGAGTCTAGAGAGTAGCAAAGCTGCACAGAGCTCTAAACGTGGAATAGAGACGGACCGGAGCGGTGCCACTTTAGATCTCGCGCAGAGCAAACGAACGACTACACCATCCCGGGTGACAAAACGTAAATAAATCACGGCCCCGTAGCCCAGTTCACTGGCATCACAAAAGCCATGCAGTTCACGGCGAATGACATTGCGTGTGTCAAACGTGCGAGGAATGCGTAGGGAAGCGAGCTCGTCGATTTCCGCCTGGAAACGATCCCAATCGCGACAGATATCGGTCGGAGGCTCGTCGTCCCATTCCAGCTTGAGCTTCCACAAGCGCTGGATGAGACATTTCGCGCTGAACGTGAGTGGAGCCAGCAATCCCAGGGGGTCGTAGATACGCGCCACCTCCGAGAGTATAGTACGTTTAGTGCACTTGCGGTCCAACGGATTGACGTGAAATCCGAAACTATCGGATTGTGAGTGCCATCGTAGGCCTAAGGTTTTAACGGAATGATCCTCGCTCGATTCAAACGACAACATAGTTTGATTGCATAACTGAGGGTCGAGCCCATCCAACGCGGCGGGATGGCTGCTCGCCCATTTTCTAAGCTCGAAGCCGGCGCGGCGGAGTAGCGATAGCAGCTGGTCACGAAGTGCGCGAGCCTGCTCCACGGTACGAACGCTAATCGCGACATCGTCGACGTAAAGAGCCTCGAGTAAAGCGGCGTAGGCCAAGGGATATTCTGTCCGATATAGAATCGCGAGCTGGAGTAAGCAGTAGATCGCCAGGAACGGTGAGCTAGTTACGCCGAAGGTAACCGTCTGGAGGATATAATCCAAGATAGGATCTGACTCTGAAAAACGCCAGACAATGCGTTGGTAGTCGCATTGCGCTGGGTTTATCCAGATCTGGCGGAACATCTGCTTCACATCCGCGGTGAGGGCCACCGGTTCGGCGCGAAATCTAATTAAGATTGCGAGCAAGTCTTGCTGCAATTTCGGGCCGCTAAGCAACGTGTCGTTCAGCGACAGTCCGTTAGCGCATCGCGACGAAGCGTTGAAAACTACCCGCAGCTTTGTGGTAGTGCTATCGAGTTTGTACACGCCGTGATGCGGCAAATAATAAACGTGTCCATCCGCCGGGAATGGATTACGTAGCAATTTCATATGACCGCTGTCGAGATAGTCTTGCATGAACTCGTTATAACTGACGCGAAACTCAGGGTTAGATCGGAATCGGCGCTCGAGCGCACGGAGACGACTTACGGCGATGGAACGCGAGTCGACGAATGTAGGAGGATCTGTCGCGAATGGATACGAAACCACGAACCGACCCGAGGAATCCCGATACGTGGTCCTAGCGAAGAAATCCGTACAACGGCGATCTTCCTCCGAGCACGAAGTGTCGTCCGGCACCTCTTCTAATTGCCAAAAGCGGCCGATTGAGGTCTCGATCGACTCGAGTGTAGTCGCGAACGAACGCAGGGGTGCGGCTTGCACCGAAGATACCGCACCAGTGAGTACCCAACCGAAAATTGTATTGAAAGCGTCGGGTTCTCCCTTCCCTCCCTTACGACGACCGTCACGCAGTAGGGATACAAACCACTCTGCTCCCAACAAAATGTCAATATTACCGGGCAAGCAATACTCGGGATCCGCGAGCGTCAATCCCTTCAAATGAGTCCACGATTGGACTTCAATCCTTTCGTTAGGCAACGGCGAGGTGATGCGAGGGAGGACCGTAGCTTCGATTGAGAATCGAGTATCGTCTTGACCGCGCGCACGAATTACGAAAGAGGTAAGGCCCCTCGTTGTGGCCGCCTTAGCCTCATTTACCGCGAATACGGTCGCGCTGTGTCGCGTTCGACGGAAGCCGCCTCTCCGAAGGCAGCCTTCTGTAACAAAATTAGCCTGACTCGCGCTATCCAATAGCACACAGACAGGTAACGCGTTGCCGTGGGCGTCTATCACCTCAGCTCGTACGGTGGATAATAGCACGACCCTATCGGCTCGACTCGTCATTGTGACGATCGGTTTTTCCTCCGATTGAGGAGCGTCCGCGAGGTCCTGCGCGACAGGAGTCGCGGTCACGGGTTCGGTCGTAGAGTTAGAGTCCGAGCTCCGCTCGTGATGCAAGAGCGTATGATGCTTCGCGCCGCATGTTCGACACGTCCACGCGGAAGGACAGTTCTTCATTCCGTGCCCCGATCGCAGGCAGTTAAGGCACAGTTTCGAATCGCGCGCCTTAGACTGTCTCTCCCTCGGCGAGAGTTCTAGGAATCGCGGGCACTTTGAGATGTAGTGCTGTTCCTTGCAAATCGGGCAGTCGGCCGTATGAGTAACGAACGACGAGACCGACTTAGGCTTAGGTTTGATCGATGTAGTGGACGGGCCCGCGGCGGCCTCCAGAACCTTACAATGTTCTGACAGAAATTTCGTGAGTTGAGCATATCGCGGTATTTCCTCAGCTCGGTGAGCAGATTCGAATTTTTCCCGAAGGGAACGCGGAAGCCTGTCCAACAAGAATGTCAGCAGAACAAAATCCCACGAATCTGTCGGGAATTTCATCAGAGAAAGCGCGCGCGTATTCTCGGTAAACGCGTCTAACAATTTTTGGAGAGCCTCGGCCGACTCCGTCTTCAGCGGTGTTGCCTCAAACATGGAGCGTAAATGATAGTTCGCAAGCTTCCTTTTGTTCCGATATCGAGCGAGGAGCGCGTCGTAAGCAATCGGATAGTACTCCGCGGCGAACGGCAAGTTTTTAATTACGTTGAGGGCTTCATCCTTCAGCGATGCCAACAGATATTGGTATTTCTCGATCGCGGAAATCTGCCGGTTATCATGTATCGACGTATTAAAAAACGCGATGAAAGAAGGCCATAACGATAGATCGCCCGAGAACTGCGGAAGCGAGATCTTCGGCAATTTGATAGCCGAGGTCTGGCCCGAGGGCTGCGTCTGTGCGGTTCCGTGCGGCGCGCCGGTGACCACGTGGTACCGGCCCTTTACAGCGTAGTGCATCTTATCGAACTCGGCCCGAATCACGTCCTCGGCGTCGAAATCCGAGGTTTCCTGCACGATTTTCAGATGCGCACTCTCAAAATCATCCGCGAGTTTTGCCACGCTCGAGTAGCGGCCGAGGAAGTTTACGCGCATTGCCGCGTCGGTTGCGGCTTGTAGGGAGAGATCATGGATCTCACGCATACGACGAATGCACAATTCACGACGAGGTTGTGCGTTCTTTGACATGGTGCAATTTAGCGACTAATAATTGCGAGAACTTGAATATCTTCACCGCGAAGAGGCGAAGGAGATAAGAGGAACGACCAGTACTTATTATAATAGAGAATTATAATAGCGTATACAAGTCAGAACGGTCGAAGGACAGCGAAATATTATTCTGAGTCGATGGCAGTTCGAACGATCCACACGGTGTACGAAAACAACGAGGCACAAAGACTCTGAATTCCGACGGCAAAAAAAAAGAGACAAACAATAGCGTCCGCCCGCCAAGGTGGCGAGTAACGTATGGCTCGTTTGAAATGTATGTGCGATGGCACGATGGAATATTCGCGAAGGAATATTCCTTAATTAATATATTCAATCGTATTGCTAACTGGGCGACAATGACGATTTAATTATGTGCCGTCAATTCGACGGTCGAGCAATCAGCGATAATGGCGCACACGGCTCCGCGCGTGTATTCCCGTCGCGAGCGATCCTGCGGTCGAGAGATATCGTGGCGGGCGAGCTACTCCGATTATAAAGATGCAAAGGCGCGAGCGAATTAACTTCACGAAAGCGTTCCACGTCTAGGGAAGCCTTGCGCGATAGCTCTTTAACGCATTTAACGAGGTACTCTAGCGAAAGGTCGGCGGTATTCAATGACGCGACGATCCGGCTCGAAGGACCAATGCTCGGGGGGCGGTGGAGCCGTCCCCGGATTTGCGATAAGCGTGACTCGAAGGACCAGGGGAGGTGTGTAATGCCTCCCCAAAGCGAATAGAAAGCGAGAATCGATGTAAAAGGCATGCGACTCACCGTTCGGGATGCCGTCGTCTCCTCGAGGATCCGTCTCGTGCAAGCTCGTGGTGGCACGTGCAGCAAGGCAGCGGGCAAAGGCAGGCAGCAAGCAAATAGCGGGCAAGCAAGGCAGGCAGCAAAGCAAGCAAGCACGGAAGGCCGTCGATCTGGCGAACCTTCTGGATCTCGGAATCCGACGGTATAGCGTAGTGCGTATGCACCCCGAGACGTGTTAAACGAAGGACTTCTTGTGAGAGAGTGTTCGTGCTCCGGCGCTGTAAGTGTCGGGAGCGGGAGTACTTGCTCTTCGTTAGACGGGTGCCCTCGTGGGGTGAACGAGGGCAGCACCGATTGGTGAGTCGCGGAAACATCGATTACGCGTGTCGATCGCGATCCGCCGACGTTTCGCGCGAGTCCCGAAATACGTTAAACGAGAGATAATCAAAATAGTATGTACATAACTAAACTAAGGAGAACTATATATACACTTTGGCGAGCGCCAAACATTGACTGCGTCGAAAAGTTGGAGGACTTGTGTTTACCACCGCGCGACTCGTTTTACAGTTCATTGACAGGTGACACCGTATCCGAGAGCGATTACGCGCACGCCGTCAACGTCTGGCAGCGGTTCTCCATTCGAACGCTCGGTGATTACAGCGATTTATATCTCAAAACTGATGTCTTGCTGTTGGTCGATATCTTTGAAAATTTTCGCGATAGTTGCGTCGCGAGTTATGGACTCGATCCCGCGTATTATTATACTCTACCGGGTTTTACATGGGATGCCATGTTAAAGCATACACACATCAATTTCGAATTGCTCACCGAAATTGACATGATCATGTTTATCGAACGCGGTATACGCAGCGGTTTGAGTCAATGTTCAAACAGATACGCGCTGGCCAACAACAAGTACATGCAGTCGTACGATCCATCGAAACCGTCGTCGTACCTGATGTATTTTGATGTAAATAACTTATACGGCTGGACAATGTGTCAACCATTGCCATATGCAGATTTTAAATGGGTCAACGACGTAACTGATTTTAATGTTATGGATGTCGCGTTAGATTCCTCGATAGGCTACATACTCGAAGTCGACTTGGAGTATCCACAACACCTTCACGACGCGCACACTGACCTACCGTTCTGTCCGACGCGCGATAAACCACCCGGTAAGCGGCAGGACAAGCTCCTCGCAACATTATACGATAAGAAACGATATGTAATACATTATCGCAACCTGCAGCAGTGTACTCGTCACGGTCTCCGTATATCAAAGATTCACCGCATACTGAAATTCGCGCAATCTCCATGGCTTCGCGATTATATAGAACTTAATACGAAATTTAGGACATTGGCCAAGAATGATTTCGAAAAAAATTTATACAAATTGATGAACAATGCCGTGTTTGGTAAAACCATGGAGAATGTGCGCAATCACGTTGACGTACGACTCGTGACTCATTGGGAGGGTAGATACGGCGCGGAGGCAATGATAACCAAATTTTCATAGCCGAAGCGTCTTTTCGGAGAATCTTGTAGCAATAGAAATGCGAAAACTCGAGTTGAAGTTCGACAAACCAATCTACGTGGATATGTGCATCCTCGATATATCCTAGACATGTTTGTACAAATTTCATCACGAGTACATGTTACCGCTGTATCGCGATAAGTGTAAAGTCACGTACACCGATACGGACAGTCTCATTTATCACATCGAGTGCGACGATGTATACGATACCATGAAGCGCCATTCTCAGAGATTTGACACTAGCGAATACGCGATCGATAATACATACCGTATCCCACTCGCCAATAAAAAAGTACCGGGCTTAATGAAAGACGAAAACAGCGGTGCGATAATGACCGAATTCGTCGGGCTTAGAGCAAAGATGTATGCCTTGCGAGTAGAAGGTAAAAAAGATACGAAAAAGGCTAAAGGTGTTAAGAGTAACGTCGTAGCCAGGTCGATAACGTTCGACGACTACACGCGGTGTCTGCGCGACGAAATTGAAATGTCGCGACAGCAGGCTTGCATAAGATCCAAACTACACGAGGTATACACCATATCCGAAACGAAAATAGCTCTAAGTCCGTACGACGATAAGCGCTACATTATACCCGGTTCTACCGAAACGCTGCAATGGGGACATTATAAAATACCATTGTAAATATATTGTAAATACATTTAGAAAGATAAATGACACATTTGTATGTATATGTTTTTATATTGTAATAAATTTTTACAATACATTATTCGGGAGGGTCCCGTTAGCGCACGGTGCGATAGCGCACAGCCCGATAGCACACGTCGAATTTAAAAAAATTCCCGATAGCCCACATCCCTTTAGCACACGTCCCGATAGCACACCAAATAAATGGCGCATTATCCCGATAGCGCACCAAGTAATATGCACATTTGCCCGATAACACACAGGAAAATGAAACATAGTACCGATAGCACACGAAATGTTGGAAGCATTTTCCCGATAGCGCACGAGGTGTGCTAAAGGGACGTGTGCTAAAGAGAAAAAACGCGTTTCTTTCCCGATAGCGCACGAGGTGCGCTAAAGAGACGTGTGCTAAAGAGAAAAGACGCGTTTCTTTCCCGATAGCGCACGAGGTGCGCTAAAGAGACGTGTGCTAAAGAGAAAAGACGCGTTTTTTTTTCCCGATAGCGCACGAGGTGTGCTAAAGGGACGTGTGCTAAAGAGAAAAGACGCGTTTCTTTCCCGATAGCGCACGCACGTTTCTTTCCCGATAGCGCACGAGGTGCGCTAAAGAGACGTGTGCTAAAGAGAAAAGACGCGTTTCTTTCCCGATAGCGCACGAGGTGCGCTAAAGAGACGTGTGCTAAAGAGAAAAGACGCATTTCTTTCCCGATAGCGCACGAGGTGCGCTAAAGAGACGTGTGCTAAAGAGAAAAGACACGTTTTTTTTTCCCGATAGCGCACGAGGTGTGCTAAAGAGACGTGTGCTAAAGAGAAAAGACGCGTTTCTTTCCCGATAGCGCACGCACGTTTCTTTCCCGATAGCGCACGAGGTGCGCTAAAGAGACGTGTGCTAAAGAGAAAAGACGCGTTTCTTTCCCGATAGCGCACGAGGTGCGCTAAAGAGACGTGTGCTAAAGAGAAAAGACGCGTTTCTTTCCCGATAGCGCACGCACGTTTCTTTCCCGATAGCGCACGAGGTGCGCTAAAGGGACGTGTGCTAAAGAGAAAAGACGCGTTTCTTTCCCGATAGCGCACGAGGTGCGCTAAAGAGACGTGTGCTAAAGAGAAAAAACGTGTTTCTTTCCCGATAGCGCACGAGGTGCGCTAAAGAGACGTGTGCTAAAGAGAAAAGACGCGTTTTTTTTCCCGATAGCGCACGAGGTGTGCTAAAGAGACGTGTGCTAAAGAGAAAAGACGCGTTTCTTTCCCGATAGCGCACGCACGTTTCTTTCCCGATAGCGCACGAGGTGCGCTAAAGAGACGTGTGCTAAAGAGAAAAGACGCGTTTCTTTCCCGATAGCGCACGAGGTGCGCTAAAGAGACGTGTGCTAAAGAGAAAAGACGCGTTTCTTTCCCGATAGCGCACGAGGTGCGCTAAAGAGACGTGTGCTAAAGAGAAAAGACGCGTTTTTTTTTTCCGATAGCGCACGAGGTGTGCTAAAGAGACGTGTGCTAAAGAGAAAAGACGCGTTTCTTTCCCGATAGCGCACGCACGTTTCTTTCCCGATAGCGCACGAGGTGCGCTAAAGAGACGTGTGCTAAAGAGAAAAGACGCGTTTCTTTCCCGATAGCGCACGAGGTGCGCTAAAGAGACGTGTGCTAAAGAGAAAAGACGCGTTCCTTTCCCGATAGCGCACGAGGTGCGCTAAAGAGACGTGTGCTAAAGAGAAAAAACGCGTTTCTTTCCCGATAGCGCACGCACGTTTCTTTCCCGATAGCGCACGAGGTGCGCTAAAGAGACGTGTGCTAAAGAGAAAAGACGCGTTTCTTTCCCGATAGCGCACGAGGTGCGCTAAAGAGACGTGTGCTAAAGAGAAAAGACGCGTTTTTTTTTCCCGATAGCGCACGAGGTGTGCTAAAGAAACGTGTGCTAAAGAGAAAAGACGCGTTTCTTTCCCGATAGCGCACGAGGTGCGCTAAAGAGACGTGTGCTAAAGAGAAAAGACGCGTTTCTTTCCCGATAGCGCACGCACGTTTCTTTCCCGAGAGCGCACAAGGTGCGCTAAAGGGACGTGTGCTAAAGAGAAAAGACGCGTTTCTTTCGCGATAGCGCACGAGGTGCGCTAAAGAGACGTGTGCTAAAGAGAAAAGACGCGTTTTTTTCCCGATAGCGCACAAGGTGCGCTAAAGAGACGTGTGCTAAAGAGAAAAGACGCGTTTCTTTCCCGATAGCGCACGCACGTTTCTTTTCCGATAGCGCACGAGGTGCGCTAAAGGGACGTGTGCTAAAGAGAAAAGACGCGTTTCTTTCCCGATAGCGCACGAGGTGCGCTAAAGAGACGTATGCTAAAGAGAAAAGACGCGTTTCTTTCCCGATAGCGCACGAGGTCCGCTAAAGAGACGTGTGCTAAAGAGAAAAGACGCGTTTCTTTCCCGATAGCGCACGAGGTCCGCTAAAGATGGCGCCCGAACAGGGACCGGTCCGAAAGGCTCAGGCACCAGACGCGGGAAAAATGAAGGCGTATTATTACCGACTCTCCAAAGCCGAGCTAATAACCGAACTCCAGACTCTCGGCCTCGATACCGAGGGCACGGTCGAAGACCTCCGCGGCCGATTAAACCAATTCATCGACGCTAACCCTGAGATGTTCCAAAACACCGCGGCCGAAAACGTCCCCCCGCCGACCCTGACGCTGACCGTACCCGCCGCGACATCCCCCGCGACCATGATTCCGGCCAACCACCCGACGCCCCACGCGCCCCTCACCACTCAGATCATAGACCAAATGCGAAAATGGGGACTACATTTCGAGGGCAAAGATCCCTGGGCATTCCTCGAACGTATCGACGAACTCCGCGCCGCATACGAATTCTCGGACGACCATTGGCTCCGCGGACTGCCCGAACTCCTAAAAGGAGATGCGCTTCTCTGGTACCGCAACAACCGCGACGGATGGTTTGATTGGCATGACTTTGTCGCGGATTTTAGAGAAACGTTTTTACCCCACCGATACCGATTACAGCTCGTTAACGAAATCCGCGATCGTACGCAGAAGGACGGGAAAACCTACATGAAGTACGCGACGCATCTACTCACGCTCATGCGCCGGGCGGGGGGATACTCCACCGAAGAACAGGTCGAGCAATTATACGAGAATCTGCACCCGGATTATCAAAACCGCATCTGGCGAAGCGACGTCAATAGCCCTCGCGACCTCCAGCAACGAGCCAGCGAGTATGAAAGAGTACAGCAGAACCGGAAAAAGCGCACCCCCGCGAAAATTAATACTGAAACACCGATTACCGCCGCCGCGTATAACCGGAGAGAATGTTGCTGGAGGTGTAAACAGCGGGGACACACCCGTTTCGATTGCCGTCGCCCCGCACAGAAATTCTGCTCTCAATGCGGCAAGGATGGAGTCCTTACGAAGGACTGCCATCCCCCGCCGGGAAACGCTACCGGGACCGCGGAAAACCCGGCCACCCCCCGGTCCTCGACGTAAAATTCTCTCCCCGGCCACACCTAAACATTCGAATAAACGATAGACCACTGTTAGCGCTACTCGATACCGGATCCGAAATATCGTTCGTGAACGAAGAAACTGCACGACTCGCACAAAACCTCGGCTTCGCGATCGTACCCGACGAAGAGGAGGTGCAACTGGCCAACGGCCACCGCATCACCCTCCCCGGCCGCGTCCGTATACCAATCCAGACCACGAGGCGCACGATTTGGCATGATTTTTCGATCATGCCGAACCTGGCGAACGCGTTGCTCCTCGGAGTAGACTTCTGGGCGAAAATCGGCCTCGCGGTACCGGCACCATCCGGCTCGACGACCCCGCGGACGACCCCAGGGACGGCCGCGACCGAGGAGATAGCACCGCGCACGCCGGATGAGGAAATACGATTACGAGAGTTCCTCGAACAAGAGTTACCGCTCTTCGAAACTCTCCGCGGGCTCACCGACCGAACGGCACACGACATTCGCTTAAAACCGAACGCTAGTCCGATAAAACAAAGGTACCGGCCTCGTAACCCGGCCATGCAAGCCATTATCGACAACGAAGTCGAGAAAATGGAGCAAGACGGAGTAATCGAACGTTCACACAGCGCCTGGAGCTCTCCCGTAGTCGTAGTCAGAAAAAAAGACGGCAGCCACCGATTTTGCATAGATATCTGGAAGGTCAACGACGCGACCGAACCCGACGCGTACCCATTACCTCAGATCACCGCCACCCTCGATAAACTGCGCGGCGCGAAATATCTTACGACGCTCGATCTGAAAAGCGGCTACTGGCAAGTTCCGCTCACTCCGTCAAGCCGACCCATCACCGCGTTCACCGTACCCGGGAAAGGGCTCTTTCAGTTCAGGGTAATGCCATTCGGCCTGCACTCCGCCCCCGCCACGTTCCAACGGCTCCTCGACACCGTGCTCGGACCCGAATTAGAGCCTCACGTATTTGTTTACCTAGACGACATCATAATAATTAGCGAAACATTTGACGAACACCTCCGAATCTTACGGGAAGTCTTCCGACGGCTCCGCGCCGCAAATTTAAAACTCAATCCGGCCAAATGCCGATTCTGCGTGGACCGCTTAAAATATTTAGGGCACATCGTCGATCGCGAGGGAATACGCACCGACCCCGATAAAGTCAAAGCCGTCGCCCAGTGGCCTCGGCCACAAACCGTAAAGCAGATCCGACAATTTTTAGGCGTCGCCTCCTGGTACCGGCGTTTTATACAAGACTTCGCGACCGTCGCTGCGCCCCTCACCGCGTTAACACGTAAACACGCACGGTGGGCGTGGGGTCCCAAAGAAGAAAGCGCATTCGAGCAACTAAAAACAACCCTGACCACCGCGCCGGTTCTCGCCTGCCCGGATTTCACGCGCCGTTTTGTCTTGCAAACCGACGCCAGCACGACCGGAGTGGGGGCCGTATTAACGCAAAATTTCCCGGAGGGCGAGCGAGTTATCGCGTACGCGAGCCGGACGCTCAATCAGGCCGAACGGAACTACAGCGCGACCGAGCTCGAATGCCTAGCCGTGATATGGGGAATCCGCCGCATGCGAGACTACCTCGAGGGTTACCCGTTCACCGTCCTCACAGACCACCAGTCGCTCCGGTGGTTGCAGAAAATCGACGCACCCACCGGGAGGCTGGGCCGGTGGGCATTCGAGCTCCAACAGTACGACCTCGAAATTCGCTACCGGAAGGGAGCCCTTAACCGGGTCGCGGACGCGCTATCTCGCCAGCCCACCGCCGCCGCGGTCACAACTCCGCCCCGCTGCCCATGGTACCGCCGAACCTTCCGCGCCGTTCAGGACGCCCCGCAAGATTACCCGGACTATGACATTCGGGGGGGGAGAAATTATTCCGACATGTACTTCACGAGCTCGATTTCAAGGAAGTCCCCGCCGAAAGCCAGTGGAAGGAATGCGTCGCGAAAGACCGCCGATCCGAAATCCTCCGCCATAACCACGACGCGCCGACAGCCGGACATCTCGGGATCGCCAAAACGATCGCCCGCGTTGCACAGTTATACTATTGGCCTGGCATGTTCCGAGAAATAGCGCGGTACGTCCGAAAGTGCCCCACGTGTCTTAAGTATAAAGTCGCGCAAACGCGACCGGCGGGCACCCTCCATGCAACCGCCGTCGCGCGCCCCTGGCAGCAAGTAACGCTCGACCTGATAGGCCCTTTGCCGCGTTCGAAAGGAGGGCACACGTGGCTATTAACGATGCAAGATCGATTTTCGAAATGGCTAGAAATGCGCCCGCTCCGTCGCGCCACCGCCTCCGCCGTGACCACCAACATCGCAGAAGCGATATTATTTCGCCACGGGTGCCCCGACGTCATTCTGTCAGACAACGGAACGCAACTTCGCTCGGCGAAACTCGAAAAAATGTTAGCCGCGCATCACGTACGCCACGCCTATACGCCCGTGCACGCGCCGCACTGTAATCCCGTGGAACGAACTAACCGCGTCGTTAAAACTATGATATCTCAATACGTGGACAAAAATCACCGAAACTGGGACGCACGGATCCCCGAATTACAGTTCGCATACAATACGGCGCGGCACGAGGCGACCGGCTATACCCCGGCATACCTGATATACGGCCGCGAGCCGGTATCTCCGTTAAACCAGAGCGCAATACCGGCTAACGCCGCCGCACCCCCGCCGGACGAAACGCGCCGACACCTCGAGGAGGCTTTCGAACTCGCCCGAATTCACCTCGCCCACGCGTTCCAGCGCCAGCAGAAATACTACAACCTGCGAAGACGGGCATGGAAACCAAAAATCGGAGAGTGGGTGTGGAAACGCGAATATCCACTCTCCAATAAAGCCGCCGCGTTTAACGCAAAGCTCGCGCCAAAATTTCGAGGCCCCCTCGAGGTGCGCAAAATCGTTTCCCCCGTAATAGTCGACCTGCGTGACAAAAACGGCAAATGAATACGACATATCCACATCCAGGACTTAAAATCCGCCCCCTCCCCTGCGACCGAAGACATGGAGAGCGAAAACGACGCCGAAACCGACGCCGGTACAAACGACGTAAACCGCGGCAATGACGAAGGAGAGCGAGACTCCGATACCGAGGATAACACTGACTACAGCACGGATCCAGAAAACAATAATAACAACGAAACAAGTTCGGAGGACGACGATGAAACCGAAAATTAAGCGAAAAATAATCGCCCCACTCCCGAAATGAAAAATAAAGACCGGCATCGTAGACGAAAAGCTGACAGACGAGCCATGGAGACGAACCAGAGCGAGTCACCAGTGGAGCGCGATATTCTCGCCGAAATCGAAACCATCCTGGCAGAGCCAGTGGAATATGATCCGGTCTGCCCAGGATTCGGGACGACGTGGACGAGGCTCTTCGCCACGGGCTCCGCCGCCGCCGCCGCCATCGCCAAGAGCACCGCTAAGCCCGCAATCGCACCGCTGACACACAAAAATGTGCCAACGGTCGGCTGCAGGGTACAACGCTCAGACGAGCAACAACGGCGCAAGCTAGAGTGGCTCACCACCCCGCCACCCCCGCTAAGCCAGACGAGGCCACGGTCAGGGCTGCGCCCACCGCCGAACATCACCGGCGTCGAGAAGACGAATGTGACGATGAGGATCTCATCCGGCAGACCGACAACCGCACCCCCGACACCGGTACCAGCACCGGCGAAACCGGCGTCAACGGGTCCAGCCACCGGACCGACAACCAGGCCGCCGGAAGCCGCCGCGGCAGGGCCTCCCACGCCGCCTCCGCCGCAACCTCCAGCTGACATCCGACCTCTGCAAGCGGAGGGATCCAAGCCACCGCCTCCGATCCCGGTGCTAGTGCAACCCGGACACATTGTCTGGGTGCCGCACTACCATGCGCATGTCCCCAGGCAGCACAAGATGCGATCACGAGGCAAACGGTGGCACATAAGATTCAACGCCACCGGCACTCGACAAAGACAGAGAATGCCAGCGGCGCTCTACCTTCTTTTCGGATCGACTCAAGAGAATAGGGAGAACTGGTCGTTTGTCGAGACGCACTCGGCGAAGACAGAGAATGCCAAAAGCGCTCTACCTTCTTTCGGACTAGTTCGGTGCGGGATTCAGGATCGGAGTAGTCGGTGAGACGGATAATTTTAGATCCAAAAAACAATTGTGTAGAACAAGAACAAAAATTTATTTTTTACGTTTTTTTGTAAAACGCGTCTATTCACACAAGCACACGTCCCTGTAGCGCACCTGGTGCGTCATAGGGAAATGAACGTTTTTTTTTCTCTTTAGCACACGTCCCTTTAGCACACCTCGTGCGCTATCGGGAAAAAAACGCGTCTTTTCTCTTTAGCACACGTCCCTGTAGCGCACCTCGTGCGCTATCGGGAAAGAAACGCGTCTTTTCTCTTTAGCACACGTCTCTTTAGCGCACCTCGTGCGCTATCGGGAAAGAAACGCGTCTTTTCTCTTTAGCACACGTCTCTTTAGCGCACCTCGTGCGCTATCGGGAAAGAAACGCGTCTTTTCTCTTTAGCACACGTCTCTTTAGCGCACCTCGTGCGCTATCGGGAAAGAAACGTGCGTGCGCTATCGGGAAAGAAACGCGTCTTTTCTCTTTAGCACACGTCTCTTTAGCACACCTCGTGCGCTATCGGGAAAAAAAACGCGTCTTTTCTCTTTAGCACACGTCTCTTTAGCGCACCTCGTGCGCTATCGGGAAAGAAACACGTCTTTTCTCTTTAGCACACGTCTCTTTAGCGCACCTCGTGCGCTATCGGGAAAGAAACGCGTCTTTTCTCTTTAGCACACGTCCCTTTAGCGCACCTCGTGCGCTATCGGGAAAGAAACGTGCGTGCGCTATCGGGAAAGAAACGCGTCTTTTCTCTTTAGCACACGTCTCTTTAGCGCACCTCGTGCGCTATCGGGAAAGAAACGCGTCTTTTCTCTTTAGCACACGTCTCTTTAGCGCACCTCGTGCGCTATCGGGAAAGAAACGTGCGTGCGCTATCGGGAAAGAAACGCGTCTTTTCTCTTTAGCACACGTCTCTTTAGCACACCTCGTGCGCTATCGGGAAAAAAAACGCGTCTTTTCTCTTTAGCACACGTCTCTTTAGCGCACCTCGTGCGCTATCGGGAAAGAAACGCGTCTTTTCTCTTTAGCACACGTCTCTTTAGCGCACCTCGTGCGCTATCGGGAAAGAAACGTGCGTGCGCTATCGGGAAAGAAACGCGTCTTTTCTCTTTAGCACACGTCCCTTTAGCACACCTCGTGCGCTATCGGGAAAAAAAAACGCGTCTTTTCTCTTTAGCACACGTCTCTTTAGCGCACCTCGTGCGCTATCGGGAAAGAAACGCGTCTTTTCTCTTTAGCACACGTCTCTTTAGCGCACCTCGTGCGCTATCGGGAAAGAAACGCGTTTTTTCTCTTTAGCACACGTCCCTTTAGCACACCTCGTGCGCTATCGGGAAAATGCTTCCAACATTTCGTGCGCTATCGGTACTATGTTTCATTTTCCTGTGTGTTATCGGGCAAATGTGCATATTACTTGGTGCGCTATCGGGATAATGCGCCATTTATTTGGTGTGCTATCGGGACGTGTGCTAAAGGGATGTGGGCTATCGGGAATTTTTTTAAATTCGACGTGTGCTATCGGGCTGTGCGCTATCGCACCGTGCGCTAACGGGACCCTCCCACATTATTCTTGTGTATCCATGAATTGTGTGAATTATCAAATTCTAACCACTTTACATAAACCTCATCCCCCCTTTTGCGGAAAACTTTTTCAACGAGATACACGTCGGGATTAGCAACGCGATGTAACTCGTATTCGTAGAAGCCGCCGGCGATGGGTTTTCCGCAGGAATCTTCCAACAGATACGTCACGGGATTAGTTTTCTGCACTTTGACGATTCTAAACACCTCCGTGGTCCAATTTGGCGTGTATCCTTTCTCGAAGATTGTCTTGAATTTACTCACGAGTACCGAGTCGCCCACTTTGAATCGCGCGGGAGCAGCGATCTTTACGTGGCTGTACACCGTTGCTAGGAGCTTGTCGGCGATCGCGGGGGTAACATCGATTGGTCGCATGCCGATAATTCGATGCTTTCGCGCGTTGTAATCCGATACGAGACCCGGCAGCGAGTCGATCCATTTGTAATTTCCATTGCGCGTAAACATTTTCCACATGTCGTTCTAGAGCGTGCGATTGAATCGTTCGACGACCGATGCCTTCATTACGGAATAGGTCGAATAGTGATTGATATTATGTTTCTTCAAGAGTTTCTGCACGTTTGCGTTGTAAAATTCTTTTCCCTTGTCAGTCTGCAAATTTTTCGGGCATCTTCCGCCGTCTCGATTTATTTTCGCCATCGCCGCAGTAACCTCGGTTCCGCTCTTGGCCTTGAGCGGTATGGCCCATGCGTGCTTGCTCAGCACGTCGATAACGGTGAGTATGTAGTGGTAGCCTCTGTTGAATCGCGTGTATGGACGCATCTCGACCACATCCGCCTGCCACAGATCATCGTATCCCTGCATTATGACGCGTCTTCGAGAAAAATTTCTTCTCGCAGGAGCGTGTAATTCTTCTACTAACCTCCGTTTCTCAGTTGATTGCTTCTTACCGGCCATGACGATGACGCGCAACTGACGCAGATATCAGATGTACTTTCTTATCTATTTGCGATGATTCGCAATTACATCTTGAATCATCTTTTGAAGTTCGTTTAGGGTAATTTGCACGTTACTCTGGAATGTGGCCATCTTTCTCTCGATTTCATCCTGTTGATCTTTCAAAATTTGCACGCTCTGCTGCACGTAACGTTTATTGGCTGCATCGCCATCATCTACAGGCGGCGCTATCCGTCGAATCTTGCGCGATTTCGCGTCAAAGTCGGTGGCGACCATGCAAAGGGCGTTATCGCGCACATAATTTCTTATTAATCCGCTCCATTGATAGTACGGTTACGCACCGCCTCTTCCGAGCGATATACCAAACTTGTTGATCGGCATTTCGATGTTGATTGAACGGATCGCTGTCGCACCATTTAATTTATAATAAATCCAGCCTCGCGAAGTTCCTCGATAATCGACAGGATCTCGTTATCGTGACTGGTGTGACCTGCTAGGCGTGACGCTTCGAGCAATCGAAGACGATCTACGAGCTCGTTGGGATCGTCCCAATGAACATAGTCGATCTTGTTGTCGTTTAATGTCATGGCACGCGGTATACCTTTTCCAGCTTTTTTACCCGATATCGACGATGCAATTATATGGTCGATCTTATTGCCTGTCATGGCACGCGGTATACCTTTTCCAGCTTTTTTACCTGAAATTAACGGCCCAATTATATGTGTGTACTTGTATCCCCCGTTGCCCTTTATTTGAGCGTGAGCATCATAATTGCGTTTATGAACATTCGTCATCAACAGAATGCTCTTGTATGTTTGCATATCGTCCTCCGTGTAGATATCGTCATCGGGATATTTCTTAAAGATTAATTCAAAAAGACCTCGTGTGCCAGCGTATCGTATGCCGTCGATAATTATGTTGTCCTCGTTGTTGACGTCGAAACGTTTATTACCGAGCATCATTCCATCGTTGGTGAATTTAACACCGTACGCGATGTCCATACCGCTTTCTTCATCGCCGCTCAGAACTGCCCCGATGTACTTTTGGCTCAATGGATCCAATTGATCTCGCAACGTTTCTCGACCTTCAGATCTTTGCAACTGCTGTCGAACGGACGTCACAAGTGAGTCATTCGTGGTTTCGAAAACATCATCGTTTGCGAACACTGTGGGTTGTACGGAAGGCGCAGAGGTTATCGGTGGTTCATTCAATGGACCTTTCGATCGTTTTGCTTTACGCGGCTGTAAAATTTTGGTTATTTCGCTCAAATTAGATGGCACATTTATCGATCTTTTCAATGTAACCGGAGTTGAAGCCATTACAGAGTCGTTAAACGACGCGTTTGGTCGTTGTCGTTTGAGCTTCGGCTCTTCGTCTTCCCACGCTGTTTCATTCTCAATCTTTGACACATCAGATTCTTTGCCAACGGTGTTTTCCACAGTCTGCCTTAGAGGCTCGATGATAGGCTTAAAGTGTCTCTCCAACGCGACATCTTCCTCCACTTTGCCAGTTTTCAGGGCGTGATACTTTTTGCGAATCGAATTGCTCGTTTTCGCAATTTGATTTGCTATCCTCACCCGCTCTCTAATCTCCTCGCTGCTGTTCATGTTGCGATAACGTTGTTCAATCGGCGCGTCGACAACAACTAACCACGTTTCGGTATCGCAAAGTCGTTAAATCCTTTTCTGTATCGACCATTCGAAATCGCGCTGTCCTTGTCTATCACCACGAATCCATACTTTTGTTGCTAACACGTATGACACAATTTACTGAAATCATCGTAAGACATATCTGTGTTTACGTGATCGTTGTACACGTGTTTCAGATTGGTACCATCCTGTTTAAACAGAATCAATAAATTCGCGTTGTCGCGTATAAGATGCTTCGGTATCTTTGCATATGTCTGACAAAGATAGAAAGAATCAACGTCCGCGTGCCGGCCCATTGCAAAGTATTCTCTTATCGTATCCTGCTTGTCGCACGCCACGTCATCAAGGATAAAAATAGAATTCGAGAACGCCTCGCTCGGTGGAATGACGTCACTGTTATTCGAGAACGTAAAGTAGCCAATCTCTTCTATCGGTGTTAGTATATTCTCCAAATATCGATATTTCGGTTGTTGCAACGATTTCGAGTACACATACACGTTCTCGAAACGTACACTGTGCGGACTTTCCAGCAAACTTATCAAGACGTTTGTCTTGCCGCAATTCGACGGGCCGCTGATGATGCCGCGTATAGAAATCGGTAGCATGCCTCCATGTTTGCGTACCTCTTTTGTTAACGGCATCTTATCGTCAAAATTTGTCACTTTGATCGTCCGCGATTGTCGTACGAACCGCATTTTACCTCCCCTCCACAACGAATAAAAAACAATATCGAGAAAGCTGGCCTATTTATAGAGACGCGTAGAGCTGAGATGCTCAGTCGTTAAATTGTTTTTGCTCGTGTCGGATAACAGCGATATTTATGATTTAACCGCCGAGCAGTTAAAGTATATACCAAAGGTCATTCTACTGCGACAGTTTTATAATCACATAGATTATTTGTGGGATAAGCTTCCCGAACATATCAAGGCAGATTCGGAGGTTCAACAATATCGGCGCTGTTTAATACATTATAATTTGACGTGTCAGCAAACGCACATCGACGGTCCGCAGCCGTTGATAAAAAACTGCGGCGAATGCCGCCGAAGATAGGCCGAGGTCTGTTGAATCGCGCGATAAACGCGCTTCCGATCGAATTACACATCCCCGGCTATCAATTTTGCGGACCGGGAACTCGTTTAGAAACACGATTGGCAAGAGGTGATCGGGGTATTAATCCATTGGACGCAGCGTGTCGCGAGCACGACATAGCCTACTCGCGTAGCAACGATCTCGCAGAACGACACGTGGTAGACAATATACTCGCCGCGGAAGCGCGAAAACGTGTCACCGCGAACGATTCTGCTCTCGGAGAGAGAACTGCGGCTACAGCCGTCTGGGCGGCCATGAAGGCTAAAACGAAACTCGGTATGGGTTTGAAAACGAAGAAAAAGAAGAAGATCAAGCGAATACTTCCGGTAGCGAAACGCGAAAGTATCCTACCGATCCTGCCGTTATTAGGAGTTCTCGGCTCGTTGGTCGGCGGAGCGGCGGGAGTCGCAAAGGTCGTGAATGATAACAAAGCCGCGCGGCGTCAGCTGGAAGAGATGCAACGTCACAATCGCGCCATGGAAGGTCACGGACTTTATCTTGCTCCGTACAAACGCGGACGGGGAGTCTCGAGGAAAAAAAAAACGTCGAAAAGACGCTAAAAATTCCCAAGGGTGTAACTACCAACGTGCAACTGCAACAATTGGCAAAACGTATGCGCATTCCATATTTTAGAGGTATTTTTATGCGCAACTCGTTACCGATCGGCGATATACGTCGAAACGAGAGCGGTATCGTGAATTTGGATAATACTGAGGGACCGGGTACTCACTGGGTGGCGTACGCGAAGAGGGGAAATCGTGCCATATATTTCGACAGTTTTGGCAATCTTCGACCACCGAGAGAATTGGCGCAGTATCTAGAGAACAATGTAATAGAGTACAATCGCACGCCTTATCAGCGATACGATCAGAGCAATTGCGGACAACTGTGTCTGCGTTTTCTACAGTCGGTTGACAATCAATTTAAAGACCGGCGTTACGCTGTTTAATCTCAGTATTCATTCAAACATGTCACTGACATTTACGCTCACCGGCAAGAGCAGCATCCTCGCGGTAAGCTACTTTCCCGCCGTGGATTTGAGCGACGGCGATTACGAGCTCGGTCTGACAGATTTTGAAACCTATCACACGATACCGAATGTAAATTCGTCGAACAATATATTCTACTATGGCGACGACGACAAAGAGATTACCATTCCCGAAGGATCGTATGAACTGCATGATATAGACATGTATCTGAAACGCGCTCTTTTATGGGACCAACCCAATAATGTCTCGACAAACGAAGATGACTCACACCCATTGATTATTATTCGAGCCAACAACAATACGATGAAGAGCGAGATCAAGTGCGCTTATAGGATAAATTTCACAAAACCGAACAACATTGGATCGCTGCTGGGATTTTCAGCGATTCGCGTGCTAAAGTCGCGACAATGGCACGAATCGGATGTTCCGATAAATATAATCAACGTAAACATCATTTGCATAGAGTGTAACGTGACCGCTGGTGCGTACAGCAACGACAAGTACGTGCACACGATACACGAGTTTTCACCGAGCGTGCTTCCAGGATATAAGATATCGGAAACGCCGGCACAGATCATTTACCTTCCGATCATCGTACGGAGCATTTCGGACTTGACGCTTCGCGTCGTGGATCAGGACGGTCGATTGATTGATTTTCGCGGAGAAGAGATCACCGTTAGACTGCATGTACGAAGACGACGGCGATAACGTGAGATGCTTGTACTGAACGAAACTGAGCAGGTGCGACAGTCGAGAAACAAAAAGACAATCCGATCGCCAAAAAAGAAACTCACTGCGTCGAACGTTGAATTTTTGAAATCATTGGGTTTTGTCATACGAAATGGCTAATATCTTAAACATTGGTGGTGAACCGATCTTTGACGACAGCGTCGTCAAGATTGAGACACACACGTACAATCCGTACGCCAACACAACGTTTGGACATAACAATGAGATAAGAATACCCATACAACAGCAGGATTTATACACGTTGCCGTGTGAAAGCTTTCTCTACGTTGAAGGACGATTGGTAATAAAGAGAAGGAATGAGGAGTCTCAGGCAACGCTTGCAAATAATTGCGTGGCGTTCATGTTCGATGAGATTCGATACGAGCTCAACGGCGTGGAGATTGATCGCAACAGAAACGTTGGAATAACCAGTACCATCAAGAACTACGTATCGCTATCGTATAATGATTCTCAACTCATGCGGAATGCTGGCTGGGACGTTACATCGAGCATACCGGAAAGATACTTCAACTTTTGCGTACCGCTCAAGTTGTTGCTGGGCTTTTGCGAAGATTACAAACGTGTCGTTGTTAACGCTCGTCACGAATTAATTTTGATACGAGCGCGTAACGATAACAATTGCATTGTAGGAAATCCGGCGACAGAGCCGGAAATCGAATTGTTTAAAATACAGTGGCGAATGCCTCACGTCACATTAAACGAGATCAATAAGCTATCCATGCTACGGGTCTTGGAAAGCGGGCGATATCTTAGTATCAGTTTTCTTTCGTGGGATCTGTACGAGTACCCCATGTTGCAGAGCACGACCAAGCATTCGTGGGCCGTCAAAACGGCGACTCAGCTAGAGAAGCCGCGGTACGTTATCTTTGCGCTGCAGACCGGCCGCAAGAATATCATGTCTCAAAATGTTAGCGTATTCAATGACTGTAACTTGACCAATGTCAAACTTTATCTAAACTCCGAATTTTATCCGTACGACGACATGAATCTGGATTTTACTAAAAATCGATACGCCGTTCTTTTCGATTTGTTTGCGCGTTTTCGTAAAACTTATTACGGATACGATTCCATCGATACGCTTTGCAGCTTGTATACATTCCTGATGGAAGGACCTTTTGTTGTCATCGATTGCTCGCGACAAAACGAATCTGTCAAGAGCGCCACCGTGGATGTGCGAATAGAATTTGATTGTAAAGAAAATGTACCTGCAAATACTACCGCTTATTGCTTCATCGTGCATGATCGTGTAATCAAATACTGCTTGCTGTCTAATGTAGTGCGCAAAATCACGTAAATTGCAATATCAGCAGATATTGCGATTTAAGATACACTGATGAACGCGATAAGATACAGATTGCTCCATCGTTTCGTCATGATCGTACCGACGTTTGTCGATCTGCAGGGATTCACCGTCGGGATGAAATTTGTCGTGAAAGAGGTGGCGGTTCTGAGAAACGGGACCGTTTTGGCGCATTACATTTTTACATGTCCCATGCCATAGAGTCTCCTCGCGAAATCCGACAAATCATGCGCTTTCTGGTTGATTGCGAATCACCATGGACTACGATGGGAGGACGGAAACGTGCCCTACAGCATGGCGAAACATCTAATTACATCGGCTGTACTTGGAGAGGGCGACGAGACGTCGACTCTTGTGTACGTCAAGGGATGCCAGAAACGAGAATGGCTGGTGGATCTGCTTGAGAATAAAGCGAAAAAAAAATCTAAAAATTGAGACTTTGGATGCAGATTACGAAGATATCGAATCTTTAAATAATATAGATGTTACTATTACTGTAAGATGCGAAAAACATGTTAAGAATTGCGCATTACAAAATGTATTAAAAATATTTAACTGGTGGTCGCGACACCAAAAATAATTTTTTTGAAATAAACTATATATGTATATATATATATGTTTTATTTCCTTTTCCCACATACTTTGTAGTATAATATAGATATTTTAGTTGTTCAAGAGTTGTTTTTAGCTGTTTAAAAGTAGCGGTTCAATAGCAGTTATACAGATCGCAGTTATACAGATAGCTGTTTTAGTTGTTTGATAACTGTTCAAGAGCTGTTTGATAGCTGTTTTTAGCTGTTTCATAGCGGTTCAATAGCTGTTTAATAGCTGTTTGCTGGTTGTTTTTAGCTGTTTTTAGCTGTTTCATAGCGGTTCAATAGCTGTTTGATAGCTGTTTTATAGCTGTTTTTAGCTGTTTTTAGCTGTTTGATAGCTGTTTTTAGCTGTTTTATAGCGGTTCAATAGCTGTTTGATAGCTGTTTCATAGCTGTTTTTAGCTGTTTTTAGCTGTGTCATAGCGGTTCAATAGCTGTTTGATAGCTGTTTCATAGCTGTTTTTAGCTGTTTTTAGCTGTGTCATAGCGGTTCAATAGCTGTTTGATAGCTGTTCAATAGCAGTTATACAGATCGCAGTTATACAGATAGCTGTTTTAGTTGTTTGATAGCTGTTCAAAAGCTGTTTGATAGCTGTTTTTAGCTGTTTTATAGCGATTCAATAGCTGTTTGATAGCTGTTTCACAGCTGTTTTTAGCTGTTTTTAGTTGTTTCATAGCAGTTCAATAGCTGTTTGATAGCTGTTCAATAGCCGTTATACAGATTAAACCACTGAAAGTCAATAACGCGATATCGTTTTCAAGAACTTACGTGCCTCGCGGTGACTTCATTGCACACGTGCAAAACTGCTCATTGTAGATTTTTCGGAAGGCGCAATAGCATGGATGCTGAGATCACAATAAAATTAGATATGAAAAAAAAGCAAACAATGTAACAATAGTGAGATGTAGAAGGATGAATTTGATGGTGCGCTCAGTGGTCGAGAATTGAAAGTAAGAGTCGGTTGGCGTGCTTGATCGTGTTTGGACGTGTTTGTCTTGTCGAAAAAATTATTTTCTTAATGCTACTGTGCACCAAATTTAACGTGACATAAGCGACGAGTACATAAAATTGTGCAAACCGGTGGTTAATTCTAAATTCAAGATCGTGAAAATCAGCGAACCGTTCGGGAGAAATTGTGGCAGATTGGATTTGTGGAGAGTCGACGTACCGCGATATCTGATCCGTCGCGAACTCGGAATCGCCGATCTCCGATCGAACCGGGAGTTTCTCGATTTCCAACTATTATGGACCTCTGGATATTATTATGAGTTTGGATATTATTATTGAGTTTAGCGCGTGAGTGCAATACCGCGGTGTAAATTAAGAGACTGGCCTGTATTCTGAAGGGGACTGACTCAAGAGCCAAAGGTTTTTGGTTCAAATCCCGCGGTGGTAAGCGAATTTTCTATGTATAATATAAATTTAATTAAACGCGATTGTGAGCGCGAACGGGGTCCGGGGGCCGGGAGTCGGGCGCGCGAACGGCGGCCGGGGGCCGGGAGGGACCGCGAGAACAAGAAGACGCGCGCGACCGGGGGACGAGGGAGAGATAACGCGAGCGGGAGCGTGTGACGTCACGCGGACCGGCGCGGCCGTTGCACGCGGACCCCTCCCGCGGCGAAAACGCGGTCGCCCTGCGGCGCCGGAAAACTCCCTCGCCCCGCAACGCCGGAAAACGCGGACCCCCCCTCCCCGCGGCGCCGGAAAACGCGGACCCCCTCGCCCCGCGGCGTCGGAAAAACGCGGTTCCCCCTCCCCGCGGTTCCCCTTCTCCGCCCGCGGTTCCCTCCCCGCCCACGGTTCCCCCCGCCCGCAATCCCCCCCCGCCCGTGGTTCTCCCCCCGCCCGTGGTTCCCCCCCGCCCGCGGTTCTCCCCCCCGCCCCTCACCCCTCCTCAGATCCCACAGGTTGGGGTAGAACTTTCTTAGCTTACCTACTTTCGATCGTTTCGATTGATTAGATTTATGCGGTGTCAATGTGAGATCTAACAAAGAGTTTGATCGCTTTCTCTTTTTCGATATCGCATCCTCCCCATCCTCCTTATCCTTATCCTCATCCTTCTCCTCCTCCTTCTCCTCCTTCTCCTCCTTCTTGCGCTGCTGAAAGGGTAACGTTTCGATCCCCATGTCAGCGTCGCTCTCCGTTGGCTCCTCTTTCTTCACCAAGTTCGAGTTGTCCGCGATTTTTTGCAGCGGTCCGATGAGAGGCTTAAAGTGTGCGTCCAACTCAATGTCCTTCGCGATCTTACCGGTCTTTAAAGCGCGAAGTTTCTTACGAATCGAATCACTCGTTTTCGCAATCTCCTTCACAATCTTTTTCGCTCACGAATATTCTCGCTCCTATCAATCGTGGCCATCGCGGGAAAAAGCAGAGTGTTAATCTCACGTTTTAACTCGACGGGGTATTAACAGCGACTGACCGCTTTGCGTTATCGCGAACACGTTATGTTCCGAACTCGTAGTTCGTAAGTTTGCATGTCGTAGTTGCCTGTGGATAACTGTGATTGCGAGATGTCACCTCGCGCGATTACAATAGATGGCGTGATTAATTTTGTTGCGTGGACTCTATCGACCCGTGCATTATCGACCAGATTCAGCTCAGCTCTCGCGTGTAACACTTCGCTCGTGCGCATTATAATAAAGTGAGTTCCTTATTAAAGGCGTTGTCATTTACAACCACATCACAAAACGCATTAAGAGATAATAACGATTTCCAGGCAATCCAGATCACCAAACATTAATTGGTCCTTCGAGTCGGATTCAGCGGAATCTCAGGCATTCAACAAGGAACGAAATCGTGCAAGCAGCGAAGTCGGACATGGCGGCGCATGGAAGCAACGAGAAATCCGTGTGAGCGAATCTCATATCGAAAATCGTGCGAACGGGTTTGCAAATCGACACATATCGGATTGCAAATCTAAGCAACGCAACGATAATATCAGGAATGGGCGTGAGTACGTACACATCCAGCAGCCAACAGGGCGAAACAGCGACGCAATCATACAGGCGTCGTGTAAAACGAGGACACACGTGCAAGCATCTTAAGGATCGAGTATAACATGGCTCTGCATCGGGCATGGTATAGCAGCGAGCATCAGAACGAGTAATCGGTGGCGATACAGCATCGAGAGAATCACGCAGCAGCGGCAGAGGCGATTCAGCCCGACATCGGCAGATTGCATATTTTGGCGGGAGCGCAGTTTGGCGGGAACGCAGGCGGAAGTTAACGACCATATTGGTACCGGATCGAAACGCGACGCGTTCACAAAGTCAGCGACTCAAGGGCAAGGTGGTATGTAAACAGAGTGGCTCACATATATTTCGGTTTATCGCGCATTTGAGTGATCACTGTTAGCATTGAATTTACTGTATCTTGCGTATAACACGCGTTCGATATGGCGGACGAACAGACAATGAGTGTGTTGAAAAAAAACGCGGTATCATTAAAGGTCAATTGTCGAAATTCACCACATATGTAGATAGATTCGATGACTCGGGAAGCGTACAAGAATTAATCGCTCGGTTAAAAAAGGCGGAAGTCTTATGGTCGGAATTCGACAAGGTACAAACAGAAATCGAATTAGCGGATGATACGCAAGCGAATCATCGTGACGCCTTTGAAACGGCTTATTTTGCGGTAATCGGTAAAGCGAGAGAATTAAAACAAACGGGTCCAGATGAGCAGCCACAAGCGAAACACGAGTGTACTAATCGAAACATAAAATTGCCGGAGTTAAAATTACCGGAGTTTAGCGGGGAATATAACAAATGGATGCAATTCAGTGACACATTCCGGTCGATTATTCATAATAACAATACGTTAACTATAACTCAAAAATTCTATTATTTGAGATCGTGCTTGAGCGGAGATGCCGAGCGAGCGTTAGACACATTAGAAGCATCGGACGCGAATTATGATATTGCTTGGGATATCTTAAGGGAAAGATTCGAAAACAAAAACATTATCGTACACAATCATATAAAGGCTTTATTTGATTTGCCACAAGTAATCAAGGATTCACACGTTTCCCTTAGGGAATTATCGGACATGTCACAACATTTACGCGCATTGGAATCATTAGGTCAACCAGTTGAGAGCTGGGATTCAATAATCGTTTTTCTCATCGCGTCTAAATTAGATATGACGTCACGAAATGAATGGGAAAAGATATCCGTTAAGCGTAGGGAATTACCAAATATCTGCTTAAGGAATTGCTTAAGGAATAATCATTTTGATAAAGATTGCAAGGCCGGTGGATGTAAAAAATGTAACGGTAGGCACAACACATTATTGCATTTCGGCGATTCAAAGGTCGATCCCGAGACAAAGGATCAATCGACCACAAGCATAAACAAAGAGGAAGGTAACGATAAAACAAACGCGTCACGAGAATCAACCGCAACCATGCATGCGGTACAAAGAACTCAGGATTCATATATACTTTTGGCAACCGCTAGGGTTATTATATTTGATAATAAAGGTAAAACTCAACAATGTAGAGCCTTGTTAGATAACGGGTCTCAATCAAATTTCGTTACGAAACAATTAGCGCAGAAATTAGGGCTCATAAAGACTCCTATAAAAATTCCTGTCTGCGGAGTCAATCAGAGCATAACTAATATATCGCATAAAACTGTAGCTTGTATTAAATCACTCTACAACGATTATAGAACAGAATTGTCGCTTTTGATAGTTGATAATATCACTCAGGAGTTACCGAATAGATTCTATAACATCTCAAAATTAAGCGTGCCAGAGGGTCTCTCATTAGCAGATCCGCGATTTAATTATCCTGAAACCGTAGATTTGTTATTAGGCGCAGGTATATTCTGGGCATTGCTTTGCGCAGGGCAAATTCAATTAGGAGAAGGAAAACCATGCCTTCAAAAAACAAAATTAGGTTGGGTCGTATCAGGACCTATGATACCTACATACAAGAAAACGGAATCGTTGTGTCACATCAATATCGTGCAAGAAATTCGTGATAATCTAGAACGTTTTTGGGAGGTCGAGGAATGTCTTCCAACACCAAAATTTACACAAGAAGAATTGGAATGCGAGAATTTATTCGTCAAAACTGTAGAGCGCGATAGTCAAGGGCGATTTACGGTGCAATTGCCATTTCGGGCAAATGTCGATAAACTCGGAGAGTCGCTAAGCACGGCCATTAAAAGATTTTATGCGTTAGAAAAGCGATTATCTAAAAACCCAAGTCTCAAGCAACAATATGTAGAATTCATGAACGAATACATAGATCTCGACCACATGACGGAAGTGGAACCAAACGATATTGATAGCAATTCAGTTTATTATTTACCGCATCATTGCGTTGTTAAAGAATCTAGCGCGACTACTAAGGTACGCGTAGTATTTAACGCATCAGCCAAAACGTCGTCCAATGTATCATTAAATGACGTTTTGATGACCGGTCCAATCATTCAGGACAGTCTATTCGCCATATTAATTCGGTTTAGAGCACGGGTATATGTTTTTACAGCAGACATAGCCAAAATGTATAGACAGGTCAACGTTCATAAGCCTCATCGAAAATACCAGCGCATTGTATGGCGTTGTGATGCAAGGGACTTATTACGACATTATCAATTAAACACAATAACGTACGGAACAGGACCAGCTTCATTTGAGGCTATTCGATCCATGCAGGAAACAACAAAGGACAAACGGGATGTTTACCCTGAGGCATGTGACATTATCATTAACGATATTTACGTGGATGATCTAATTTCTGGATCTGACACAATCGAACACGCGAAAAAGCTAGTGCAGGACGTAGACACGGTACTGCGTAACGGATGTTTTCATTTACGTAAATGGAATAGCAATAGCAGGGAAATTATTGATTTAATACAACCCGAACCCGGTCCTAATCAAATACATTTAACACAAAAAGTTGATTCTAAGACGCTTGGGTTGTCGTGGAACGCGAACGACGATACATTAAACTTTCAGGCGAACACTCTTAAATCAAATAGAATCACTAAAAGAACGATATTGTCATTTATAGCACAATTATTTGATCCATTAGGATTAGTTAGCCCTACAATCGTTTTGGGGAAAATTATTATGCAAAAAATATGGAAATTGGGAATTGGTTGGGATGAGGCATTGCCTCTCGAATTGTTAACATTATGGAATCAATTTTGCGAAGATATGAAATTCATAAATGAAATCTCAATACCACGATACGCGTTAACTCATCAATGTATTAGCATAGAACTACACGGTTTTAGTGACGCATCCGAGATAGCTTACGGAGCATGCATATATATAAGAGCAGTGGACAAGTCCGGTAATATCACAGTTAAATTGTTGTGCGCCAAGTCACGTGTGTCCCCGGTTAAAACGATAAGTTTGCCGCGTCTTGAGCTATGTGCTGCATTATTACTGACCCGTTTGCACGAAAAGGTAACAGAAGCATTGAGTCGTATCCCTAACTTCAAGTATACTAGTTTTTATTGGTGCGATTCCAAAATTGTTTTAGCGTGGATAGCAACTGAAGCTAGTCGGTTAAAGACTTTTGTAGCGAATAGAATCGCGGAAATTCGCCGACATTGTTTCTAGAGGTATGAGTTTAGGTAAGCTCGCGACAGCACAGTTATGGTGGAATGGCCCTCCGTGGTTAAGACTCGAGCCAAATCATTGGCCAACTACAGATACGATACATATTTCAGTTCCTGAACTAAAGGATAGCAAGGTAGTTTGTACCACGATCAAATTCGATTCTGATATATTTAATCGTTTTTCGTCATATATAAAATTACTTCGCGTAACGGCTTATTGCTTACGGTTTATTAATAACTCGAGAAGAAGCATAAATCAAAAACATACAGGATCATTATCTGTAAATGAATTAAACAAATCGTTACTCACACTCGTTAAAATAGTGCAAGGAATGCATTTCGCACCCGAAATCAATGATTTAGAGCGTCAAAAAATGGTGCGGTTTAACAGCAAGGTTTTATCGTTAAATCCATTTTTGGATGAACATCATATTTTGCGGGTAGGGGGACGTTTAAAGAATTCCAAATTACATTACGAACACAAACATCATATGTTGCTGCCTAGCGACCACGCATTTACTCGCATGATAGTAATGCACGAACATGAAAGAAATATGCACGCAGGATTGGCTGGTACGTTAGCGGCAATTAGAACACGTTTCTGGCCATTGAATGGTCGTAGTACGGTAAGGCAAATAATTTTTCGATGTATGGTTTGTTTTCGAATGAATCCCAGTAGTGAGGATTATCAAATGGGAGACTTACCGAAAGCTCGTTTAGACTCCGATAAACCATTTACGTCAGTCGGAATAGATTTCGCTGGGCCATTGTTGATTAAGGATGGCAAATTGAGAAGCCGAAAGATCGTCAAATGTTACCTGTGCGTGTTCGTTTGTTTTTCGACCAAGGCTGTACATCTGGAAGTCGTTGGCGATTTGTCAAGTGATTCGTTTTTAAATGCGCTCAAACGATTTGTGTCTCGACGTGGTTTGTGTCGACACATCTATTCTGATAATGCCACTAACTTTGTTAGTGCTAACAATGAACTTAATGAAGTTTCTAAGTGGCTGAACGGCATAGATCGAGATGATAAATTTGTACAATTTTGCACTCAGGACATGATACATTGGCATTTCATTCCGCCTCATGCTCCTAATTTTGGAGGTCTTTGGGAGGCAACGGTAAAAAGCGCAAAACATCACATTAAGAGAATTGTAGGAGAAGCCCATCTAACGTTCGAAGAATTGTACACAGTGATCACACAAATTGAAGCGATTATGAATTCTCGACCGTTAATACCTATGTCCAATGACCCTAATGATATGGATATTCTAACAACTGGACACTTCTTAATCGGTGAGCCACTCACGACGGTGCCACAATCATCCGTTGTAGAATTGCCTACTAAACGATTAAATCAATATCAGCGTTTGCAACAGCTCACACAGCATTTTTGGTCCCGATGGGCTAATGAATATCTCTCACATTTACAGCAACGTTCTAAGTGGATGATTGACGTTCCGTCAAAAATCAAAATAGGTACTATGGTACTCATAAAGGAAGACAACACTCCTCCTTTACATTGGAAATTTGGACGTGTTGTTGAACTACATCCCGGTGTTGACGGAGTAGTTCGTGTCGTTGGCATAAAAACGGCTACTGGAAGAGTAAGACGATCACTAGGGAAAATATGTATACTACCTCTTGATGAATCCCTGTGATAACTACGGGTGATTTAGTATTAAGGAATCGGTTTATTGCTGTACAATGATATTAGATCCAATTCTGTCTTGAACTTAATCCCTTATTAAATGTCGTTCTCCATTCATTGGAGATAAATCATTATTTAGTTTGACGAATAAAGTCTATGCAAGCGATAGTGTTAAATAAACAAATATGTTTTTTTTTATTATTATTATTTCTTATTTCAGCGTATTAACATATTATTCTGTAGCTTCATGCATATTATTTCCGCGCATTACTCATAACGTTTGTTTCATGTCATTTATTTGATTGATATGATTTGCCTAATGGCCAGGGCTGTTGGCTTAATATATTTATTTTGAAAACGTTCTTTCAAGAGGCGCGGTATGTTCCGAACTCGTAGTTCGTAAGTTTGCATGTCGTAGTTGCCTGTGGATAACTGTGATTGCGAGATGTCACCTCGCGCGATTACAATAGATGGCGTGATTAATTTTGTTGCGTGGACTCTATCGACCCGTGCATTATCGACCAGATTCAGCTCAGCTCTCGCGTGTAACACTTCGCTCGTGCGCATTATAATAAAGTGAGTCCCTTATTAAAGGCGTTGTCATTTACAACCACATCACAAAACGCATTAAGAGATAATAACGATCTCCAGGCAATCCAGATCACCAAACACGTTAAATTCTTTTCTGTATCGGCCGTTTGAAAGCGCGCTGTCCTTGTCTATCACTACGAACCCGTACTTGCGTTGCCAACAATCGTGGCACAACGCACAAAATTCATCGTTCGACATGTCGGTATTTACGTGATCGTTGTACACGTGTTTCAGATTGGTACCATCCTGTTTGAACAGGATCAGTAGGTTCGCGTTGTCACGTATCAGATGTTTAGGTATTCTCGCGTACGTCTGACAGAGATAGAAGCAGTCAACGCTCGAGTGTCTACCCATTGAGAAGTACTCTCTCACAGCATCTTGCTTATCGCATGCCACGTCATCGAAGACGAAGATTGAGTTTGGACGCGCATCGCTCGGTGGAATGACGTCACTGTTGTTGGAAAACGTAAAGTAGCCAATCTCTTCTATCGATGTTAACACATTCTCTAAGTATCAATATTTCGGTTGCTGCAACGATTTCGAGTACACATACACGTTCTCGAAACGTACACCGTGCGGACTTTCCAGCAAGCTTATCAGAACGTTGGTTTTACCGCAATTCAAGGGGCCGCAAATGATCGCGCGTATAGTAGACGGCAGCATCGCACCGTGCCTGCGCTTCTCCGCGTTGCTCCCCATCGACCGTAACCTGTCATCGCAATTCGTCACGCGAATCGTCAACGGTTGTCGCACGAATCTCATTTTTTTTCAGACTGTCGACTGGAGCTTCCGGCCGAGCGCCTATTTATAGGTGCGTGGAACCGCAAATCGCTCAGTAGCAAAGATGTTCGTCCTGCTGTCGAGACCTTCCGATATCCGCGATTTGAGCGTCGAACAGCTACAATTTGTGCCGAAACCTGTTCTGCTACGAATGTGTGGTGATCACGTCCACTGCGTGTGGGACAAGCTTCCAGAACACATAAAGGCGGATTTGGAGGTTCAGACATATCGTCGCTGTTACGAGCATTACAATCAACCGTGGCAACGAACGCACATCGACGGTCCCGCGCCATTGATAAAGGATTGCGACGAATGTCGACGAAAATAGGCAAAGGCTTATTAAATCGCGCGATTAACGCACTTCCGATCGAATTGCATATCCCCGGCTATCAGTTTTGTGGCCCGGGCACTCATTTGAAAAAACGATTAGCAAGAGGTGATCAAGGTATTAATCCATTGGACACAGCGTGTCGCGAACACCACATTGCTTATTCTCACAGCAACGATCTCACCGAGAGACACGCGGCGGACAAGATACTCGCCGAGAGAGCGCTAGGACGTGTCGTCGCGAAAGACTCAACTCTCTGCGAGAAAGCTGCAGCTACAGCCGTCTGGGCTGCCATGAAGGCTAAGCGGAAGCTCGGAATGGGTTTGAAAATTAATGCGAAGGCGAAGGCGAAAACGCAGACGAAGATGAAGATGAAGATGAAGAAGAGAGTGGATTCGAAAAAAACGGATACTTCCGGCGGCGAAACGCGGTGGCATCTTGTCGATTCTACCGTTGTTGGGAGTTCTCGGTTCGTTGGTCGGTGGAGCGGCGGGAGTCGCGAAGGCTGTGAATGATAGCAAAGTCGCGCGGCGTCAACTGGAAGAACTGAAACGTCACAATCGCGCCATGGAAGGTCACGGACTTTATCTCGCTCCATACAAACGCGGCCGTGGAGTCTCGAGTAAAAAAAAAATGTCAAAGAAACGTTAAAACTTCCAAAAGGTGTAACTACCAACATACAACTGCAACAACTTGCAAACCGTATGCACATTCCATATTTTAGAGGTATTTTTATGCGTACTACCTTACCGATGGATGGAGTGCGTCGAAACGAGAGTGGCATCGTGAATTTGGATAACGCCGAGGGACCGGGCACTCACTGGGTGGCATACGCGAAGAGGGGTAATCGAGTCATATATTTCGACAGTTACGGCAATCTTCGACCGCCGAGAGAATTGGTGCTGTATCTAAAGAACAACGTGACGCAAATCGAGTACAATCGCACACCTTATCAACGATACGATCAGAGCATTTGTGGACAACTGTGTCTGCGCTTTCTACAGACGGTTGATGATCAATTTAAAGACTAGCGTTGCATTGTTTGAACTTAGTATTCATTCAAACATGTCACTGACATTTACTCTCACCGGCAAGAGTAGCATCCTCTGAGCTCGGTCTGACAGATTTCGAAACCTATTACACGATACCGAATGTAAATTCTTCGAACAATAAATTCTACTTTGACGATTAGGAGATTACCGTTCCCGAAGGATCATACGAACTGCGTGATATACACACGTATTTGAAACAATCAATTTTACAATTGGACCAATCCAATAATAATAATATTGCAAGAAAGAAACATGTCGGCGAAGATGATGAATATCCATTGATTATTCGAGCCAACAATACGATGAAGAGCGAGATCAAATGTGCCTATCGGGTAAATTTCACCAAACCGAACAACATTGGATCGCTGCTGGGATTTTCAATGAATCGCGTGCTGGAGCCGCGACAATGGTACGAATCGGACGTACCGATAAATATCATCAATGTAAACATCATTCCATAGAGTGTAACGTGACCGCGAGCGCGTACAGCAACGACAAGTACGTGCACACGATACATGAGTTTTCACCGAATGTGCCACCGGGATATAAGATATCGGAAACGCCGCGGCGCCGGCGCAGATCATTTACCTTTCGATCATTGTGCGGAGCATTACTGATCTAACGATCCGCGTCGTGGATCAGGACGGTCGATTGATTGATTTTCGAGGAGAAGAAATCACCGTTAGACTGCATGTGCGAAGACGACGACTGTAGTAAACCGTGAGATGCTTGTGCTGAACGACGTGGAGAAGGTGCGACAGACGAGTAACAAAATTAGGGAGACAATCCGATCGCTAAAGAAGAAACTCACTGCGTCAAACGTTGAATTTTTGAAATCATTGGGTTTCGTCGTACGAAATGGCTAATATCTTAAACATTGGAGGTGAACCGATCTTTGACGATAGCGTCGTCAAGATTGAGAGCCACACGTACAATCCGTACGTCAATACGACGTTTGGACACAACGATGAGATAAGAATACCCATACAACAGCAAGATTTATACACTTTGCCGTGTGAAAGCTTTCTCTACATCGAAGGACGATTGGTAATAAAGAAAAGGGATAACGAGTCTCAGGCAACGCTTGTAAATAATTGCGTAGCATTCATGTTCGATGAGATTCGATACGAGCTCAACGGTGTGGAGATTGACCGCAACAGAAACGTTGGAATAACCAGTACCATCAAAAAGTACGTATCGCTATCGTATAATGATTCTCAACTCATGCGGAATGCCGGCTGGGAAGTTACATCGAGCATACCGGAAGGATACTTCAACCTTTGCGTACCGCTCAAGTTGTTGCTGGGCTTTTGCGAGGATTACAAACGCGTCGTTGTTAACGCTCGCCATGAATTAATTTTGATACGTGCGCGTAGCGACAACAATTGCATTGTAGGAAATCCGGCGACGGAGCCGGAAATCGAATTGTTTAAAGTACAGTGGCGAATGCCTCACGTTACGTTAAACGAGGTTAATAAACTATCCTTGTTGTTGTCCTAACGGACCTTGGGGAGCGGGCGATATCTTAGTGTCAGTTTTCGTTCGTGGGATCTGTACGAGTATCCCCTCTTGCAGAGCACGACCAAGCATTCGTGGGCTGTCAAGACTGCGGCTCAGCTAGAGAAGCCGCGATACGTTATTTTTGCGCTGCAGACCGGCCGCAAGAATATCATGTCTCAAACTGTTAGCCTATTCGATGACTGTAATTTGACCAATGTCAAGCTTTATCTGAACTCTGAATTTTATCCATACAATGACTTGAACCTAGATTTTACTAAATATCGATACGGCCTTCTTTTTGATATGTACGCGCGTTTTCGTAAAACTTATTACGGAAGCGATTCCAGTGATACGCTTTGCAGCGTGTATACATTCATGACGGATGGACCTTTTGTTGTCATCGAATGCTCGCGACAAAACGAGTCTGTCAAGAGCGCCACCGTGGATGTGCGAATAGAATTTCTTCTTCTTCTTCTTTGCTCCCCTGTTGGATCCCTGGCTCAATAGGCCATAGTACCACGCTTTCAATGCAAGACTGTGGGACCAGTGATGGGGAACACTGGGGCCCTCTTGAATCAATTACATGAGGCTTCAAGCCAACTCTTCCGATACTGTGGCAACTAAGAGGTCGATAACTATTTATCTATACAATGCAACGCGTGCATGCATCTATAACCTGAGATCACAATCTTTTACAAAAGAAAGTATATCCTTAACAATCTTGTAATTCAGGTTACCATATAAATACAGACAGGAGAAGGGAGCCAAAAGTTTAAGATCAAAAAGGGATCGCAGAAACTTAGTTTTGTTATTCTCAAGTAAATTACATGCCCAGAACAAGTGATCAATGTCCTGATATTCAAAGCCACAAAGGCATGAAGGTGATTCACCGATACCAAACCTACACTTGATAACATTAGTATATGGATATCCAGTAAGCAAACGTGCCATGATTCCAAATTCTTTCCTGTTAATACTAAATTTAGAGAGAAAAGCCAGGTTTAAATTCAAATCAGCTAAATTCTTCATATAAAAATTACCTGAACCGTTATTAATACGATCCAGGAATCCCGCGTCAATATCAGCGTAATCATTTAAAAGATGTGAAGAAATTTCCTTATGAGATATTTTATTATTAAGATAGGGGCCGTTTAACGAAGCTTCCTTGGCAGCCGTGTCGGCCCGCTCATTTCCCAAGACTCCCCTGTGTGCAGGGCACCATGAAAATCTGATCACACTACCGCAAGATGCGGCAAGACTAAGCTTAGACTTTATATTCGGAATCAAAGGGCTAAGTTTGTCATTACTGGATGGTTTAATATTTGTAATAGTCTGCAGCACACTCCACGAGTCCGTACATATATTAACATATTCCCACGAGTTCGAAAGTGTCAGCTCAATAGCAGCAATAATAGCCAGGGCCTCTGCAGAGAAAGAGCTCGTATAACTTATTTAACTTAAAGCACTGAGTGATGCCCAGATTGGGAACCCAAACAGCACATCCCGCAATCGGTTTTCCATCAGTCCCCACAGACTTAGATCCATCAGTAAAAATATCAATCTCTCTAGGAGAAGATCTGTTCAAAGAAATCAGATTAGTGAAAGCCAGATTGAGGTTACCGTTATCCTTAGCAAACTGACCAAATTCACCATCTATGGGAGGAGAGACAGCGAAAATATGTGAGGGGAAGGAGAAGATCGGATGTATATTCCACGTATATAAATGGCCACGAAAAGGTGCTATTACAGGCCATCGGGAAACAATAAAAGGAACATTACTAGAGGCGGTGTTTTGTTGATTACACAACCAATGCAAGTTGGAGATCTTATTAATTATTTTATTATTACGCAATTGAATAGATCTACTCAAGAATTTGTCACATTTATACGAAATTCTTCTAATAAAGGACCTCTGTCCCGAAAACGACCAACACACCCTATTAGAGGAGGATTTGGGAATACTCAGGGCCACCTTATACGCCGAACACAATAAACTTTCAACGGTCTTGAGGTAGGAACGAGCAGCGCTAACATACCACATAGAGCCCCATTCACAAATAGCTCCTATAGTAGCATTAATAAAGTTAATCGCAAGGGAGGGGCTAATGCCCCAAGAACTTCCAGCAAGCCATTTCAAAATATTCACAAACGCGAAAGTTTTAGTCCGCAGGGAGATAACATGATCCCTCCATCTAAGGCCACGATCCATAACTAAGCCTAAATATTTGATAGACGAACTAAGAGGTATGTTACCGCCGGGTAGCTCCAGTCTTTCAGGGAGGGTCAAAGATCTCTTACGGTAAAAAATAATGAATTGAGTTTTTGGAAGAGAGATAGATAGATCCATATCATTCAGCCATTTTTCAACTCGAATAAAAGAATCTCTCAAACAAGAAGAAATATTAGTAAGTGAATCGTCTGAGCACAGGATCGCGATGTCATCAGCATATTGCAAAAGAATAGCGTTATGAGGAATATGCAGTAGAATATCCTTAACATAAAGATTAAAGAGTAGTGGGCTCAGGACCGATCCCTGCGGTAAACCTCTCTGTAAGAGTCTGCTGCCATACGAAACACCAGACTCATAGAAGCACGCAACTCTAGGGGAGAGGAAATTCTTGAAGAAATTCTTGTATCCAGAAGGTATCCTAAGTTTATTTATTATACTAAACAAGGTACACGGATTGACATTATCATAGGCACCTTTGACGTCTAAAAAGAGAGCGCCCGTCATATGGCGCCGGACAAAGGCCCTGTAAACCTCCAAGTTGATAAAAGCAAGGCAGTCATCGCATGATTTGCCCCTCCTAAATCCGAACTGGCAATTGGGTAACAGCATTTCCAACTCGATGAACTTCTCGAATCGTCCCTTAATCAACTTTTCGAATATTTTCAAGACGCTGGAGGCCAAAGAGATAAGCCTAAAATCAGCTTTGTTGGGCTTAGGAATGAGAACAACATCAAATTGTCGCCATTGAAAGGGATATGACCCATCACGAATAATTAGATTGAAAATTTTCAACAGCTTTAATCTAGCTGTGTTTGGAAGCATTTTCAGAAGATAATATCTTAAAAGATCTGGGCCGGGGGAACTAGAACTGCTAGAGGAATCAATAGCCACCTGAAGCTCGTGCAAAGAGAATTCGTCATCAAATAATGAAGTAAAAGGAGTATCAGAAATGTTTTCAAACTGATTAAAGGCCCAGGGGGCGAAAAGTTATCAATAAATCTATTAATACCTTGAAATTTACTGCTAGAAGGGGAAATATTTGGTTTGAAGAATACCGAATTTTTGAAAAAATTGACTGTTTTCCAGGAAAGTATTAACATTAAAATTAACATTTAAGTCGTTTACAAACTCCACAAAGTTTTCTCTTTTTCTACGACGAATAGTTTTCCTGGCGGCATCAGAACTCCTCTTGTAAAGATCAAAATTCTCCTTAGAAAAGTGAGCGCAACAATTCCTGAAAGATCTCTTCCTCTGGGCAACGGCCTCCTCGCACTCCGAGTCCCACCAAGGTCTACGGGCACGTTTCTTGGGTTTAGGTTTATAAGACTTACGGGTCTGAGACCCCACATCAAAGAATTGTATATTTCCTGTGGCGTCAAAGATTGTAGCGCCAGCCTTAAGAGCACAATCCAAAAGAGAAGAAGACCACAGATCGTAAGCACACTCACCAGAAATGTCATCAAGAGAAAGGCCCTCCATAGCTGCATCAATTAATTGGCTGAAGTAATCCTTCTCCATCTTCATCAGACTCAACCTCGGTTTTTTCTTAGGATCAACATAGCCACTATCAGGCGAGATGTTAATATATATTTGATAGTGATCACTACTAAAGGGTTCCTCGGAGGTGGACCAGGAGCATTCATGGCACAAAGAGCTAGAGATCAAGGTAATATCCAGAAAACTCCGGAAATTCGGATCGGCGGAAACTCTCGTGGGATCTCCATTGTTAAGAAGGACAAGGTCAGATTATGATATAGCCTCCAGAAGAGAGATACCATCCCTATTGATTCTGGAAGAACCCCAGGCTTCATGTTGGGAATTAAAATCCCCGCAAATAACAATATTTCCCGAATCAGAGGAATTCACAGCACGATGCAGAAAGTCTCTCCAACAATCCTGGTCAATATATAAACCCGGGGGTTTGTAAACGGACAGAATCAGTATCCTATGGGGAGAGACCTTAGAATTAAAAAGTGAGATAGCAGTGAATTTAATTCCTGGATTACCAGGGAAGTCAACTGTTACAGAGATAGGGTCCAATTCGGTACGACACAGGATGGCAGTGCCACCACCAATATGATCATTAGGTCTATCGTTTCTGAAAGCATAAAAGCCCTGAAAAGAGAAATAGGACCCATCCTGCAGCCACGTCTCCTGCAGACATACCACATCAAACTCGGTGATCATGTTAGAAAATTCCTGGAGTTTACCCGTGATTCCCCTACTATTCCACTGCATAATCCTCATGACCTAAGTCTTATTGAAGTCTGCTAAATAATACCCGCAGATATTGAGACACCGTGTGGGCCCTTATCTGCTCAGATTTTTCGCTATTAAATAACATACGTAAATCACTAAGGATAATCTCAGGGGTCGGGAATAAACCAGACAATGAAGGTAAAGCATACTCGGAGATCAGATCCGCAGAAGATTCAAATTGAAGGTCCATAGCCTCCCCTGTTAAAGACCCCTCGCCAGAAGGGCGAATAGTAGACTCCAGATCAGGAGTAGGAGATGGCAGCTCAGATGTATCGCTAACACTACTCGAACTTCTATTTCTCTTCTTTTTACGATGAGAACGGAGCGGGGTTTTACTCACCACATTATCAGAGACCACTTTAATCCAAGCGTAATAAGCTTGGGACCTAAACTCGTTAGAAGCCTGTTGACAAGAATTTATATCTCTAGATCTGACCAGCCTCCTCGCTTGTGAGAAAGAAGAGTTAGTGTAAGCCATAACAGTATTGATAATCATATGGGTCGAATATGCGGGACAGGAAAAGTCAGAAGAGACATGTTCTCCCTTGCAATTAACACAACAAGGGGGTAAATCACAGGGTTCAGGCGAAGAGTGCGATAAGCCACAGTTCTCACACACCCACTCCTGCAAGCCGCCGCAGAATGTCCCCATCTATGGCAATTTAAACAATGGCGAACTTTATTTACGAAGGGGAAAACCCTACACCTGACTCTCCAAATGTATAAAAACTCCGGGAGAAGATTAGAAGTAAAAGAAACTTTGATAGAAGAAGAGTCCTTAATCTCCTTACTTATTTTATCTCGGTATTTCATTCTCTCTAGAGAGAGAATTTTAATCGGGTTATCGGGCCAAGATATGCCATCCAAACTTTCCTCATACGACAATTGAGTATCTACATTCCTAATAACTCCAGTCCTAAACAATTTGTAGTTAGGGATATAAGCCCATAACTCCGAGGGAAGAAGGCCCCTAGTTTCCACAAAAGAGTTGGCCTCCCGATAGTCAGCAAATTCAACCCTAATTAAGTTTTTACCGAGTCTTTGCATGGTATTAATGTTATAATGATTGCATAACAGTTTGCCAATCTTCATCGGGTGGGCGTTACCGATATTATCACCTGTGTTAGAAATACTCTCGATATGGACCGAGAAAGGTGCCAGAATATTCTCAGAGTATCTATTTCCCAATTGAGACTGAACAAAACGAAGGCGAGGAGGGACGGCCAGGACCCCGACCGGGACCAAGGCCAAATCGCCCCCCGTCCGAGACTCCACATTAGCGTCCTTTTTAGGTCGCTTAGGGGAACTACCATTTTTATCCTTAAGAGAGGAAGAGGAACGGCTCCCTCGACTACCGCCCTTAGTCATCTCAGGTAGCAGGATAAATCCGCCGCAGAAAAAGTGCAAGTGATCGAAAAGCAGCACAGTACAATACCTAGTAGATGTGAAGCAGGAATGCGAAGGATAACCTCACAGAAATAATTTCCCGGAACGAAAAGGACAAGTGAAATATACTATAATGCTTTAGTTCCGTATATAATATTAAAAAAGTGTCTGAGTAAGAGATATGAAGCATTTATATTATTTACAGCCATTTCATAGTATTCACAGCAAACTCGCAGAAATATTCTCGAATAATACAATATCATAAGGGGAAAGCCGCCCGTAGCTAGTGAACAGGAAAAGATCGAAGAAAGGCGAGCAATGGAATGTAAACATACACAGAACGAAAGGCGGATTCGCGCGCATTCCGCAGCAATAATTCCAAGCTCTTCAATACCTATACAATAAATATAGAAACATCTAAATAATAAAGAGGTAATACATATAGAAATTTCTTAATATATTAAATATCCTAAAACAATACATAAAATAATAAACATGTCCATAAATTTCCCGACGTAGAAAAGAACAAGTGGAATATACTATAACACTTTAGTTCCGTATATGATGTTATTAGAGCTATAGTATCAAAATAAGAAATATGAAATATTAATTTTATTCACAGCCATTTCAAAGTAATCACAGAAAGCACGCAGAAATATTCCCGATATAACACTATAATTCCGCATATGATGTTAATAAAGCTATAGTATCAAAAAGAGAGATACAAATTCACAGCCATTTCAAAGTGATCACAGTAAGCACGCAGGAATATTCCTTAATGATACAGTGTCATAAAGGGAAAGCAGCCCGTGGCTAATAAACAGGCAAAAACTGCCGGGTGAGCAATGGAATGTAAACACGCGCCACGAAGTAACGAATTCGGAGCACACACTCCGTAGCAATAATTTCAAAATTATAGAAATATCTTAAAACTAAAGAACCATTAAACCTTAAACAGTAACATACATATAGCAAAAATTAAAGAAAGGTTTCAAAATATTGCAAAAATAATTCTGATAAATCGACAATTATAGCGTGAAAGGAAAGGAAATCTCTACACATAATAAATATATTGGAATAATAATTAGAAAACAGGTAGATATATAAATAATAATTGTACTGATATGGACACAGAATCTAGAACAAAACCCGAAGGTGGTAACAGTTACAATAAAACAACACGTATAAATATAATATAATATTGAACTTAAATAAATAAAGGCGATTCCGGAGTAAAATCGGGGCGCTCGTCAAACTCCCGACGAGCGTCCCAAAGAATACTCCAGAATTAATCAAAAAGTGATGGAATTTAACTGATTATAGAAAAGAAAAGAAAAAAGATCAGTATAAGTATGGAATCGGTGAATGAGAACTAAAGGCTCAGTATATTATTGCAAAAACGGAGTAAGAATTATCTAGAGCATGTTTCAAGAGAGGTAAGGCATATAAGCAAAAAGAGAAATAAAAACAGACATAGTTATCTCGCTCGTTAGCTCACGAAATATCCTCGGCGATCACAGGCAGGGCACGTAGTAGGTCTTCTCCGTGCCACGTGCAAGCGTTCACAATGCGAAAAGCGGAGCAGGATATAATGCAGAAAGCAGAGCAAAGTATAAGTGTCACAAGAGATATTACATAGTAAATATATAAGAAAAAAGACACTCGAGTATATTCCACCCGAAGAGAGTAAATCAGACACGTCCGACCCGGAGCGTGTCTCAAGACGGAATCCGAATAGAATTTGACTGTAAAAAAAATGTACCTGCAAATACTACCGCCTATTGTCTCATCTTGCACGATCGCGTAATAAAATACTGCCCGTTGTTTAATGTAGTGCGCATGTAAATCACCATGTTGACAAATATTCCGATATAAGAGCAACATATGTACCGCGATACGGTACAGTACGGATTGCTCCTACGCCGCATCATGATCATGCCAACGTTTGTCGATCTACAAGGATTCATCGTCGGGATGAAATTTGTCGTAAAGGAGGCAGCGGTGCTGAGAAACGAGGCCGTTCTGGAGCATTACATCTTTACGCAGCCCATGCCGTGGAGTCTTCTCACACAATCTGACAAGTCATGTGCTTCCTGGGTGATTGCAAATCACCATGGATTGCCATGGGATGAGGGAAACGTGCCGTACGATATAATAAAACGCCTAATTACGTCAGCCGTGCTTGGTACAGAAGAGGATGACGAAATACCGACTCTCGTGTACGTCAAGGGATGTGTCACGTCTGACGGTACATCACTCTAGCCGCATAAATTTTTTCTTTTTATCCTTGCACAGCACCTGAAAAACAATATTAAATTATAATACACTCTTTAATTTAACTGTCACAACAATCACTCAGCTGACACGCCCTTATGTGTTCTTAAAACAGCAAAGACAAGCCTAAAGAATATGACCGCCTAAAGGCTCATTTTCAAGCTTAAGCCCTATTTTCATAAATTACACTATGAACTTTGGACAATTACTTATTAAAATTCCCCAGAGTCAATAAAATTAACTGCTCATTGGTATTCATTGACTATACAAACCTTATAAGATTCATTATGCAATATAAGCTCAGTTTGACCGGGATCTAACGGAAAGAAATGCCATGTTCTATAAGAATGTATTAAGAAAATCGAAATAAAATATAAATCAATTAATTAAAAGCAAACCGATCATAAAAATATAACCTTTTGTGTCTGAAGAACATTACCACACTGAAATAATAATTATTTCATTAACATTTTCCAAACATGATTGTTATAAACAATTAATTTACGTTATTAACAGACCTAACTAATATCACCATTGGAACCCTTATTAAAGGTCCAACAACTTTTGTTAATAAATTTTTCTTATATCTTTTAAAACAAACTAATTAACAATAAAAATTATTGAAAAATTATTATTAAAATTAATTAATAAAATCACTACAGACACTTAGCAGAACCTGTCAAGTAATCCCACAAAACCCCTACTTAATATCTCTGTTCAATTTTAAGATATAATTAAAAATTATGGAAATCCATAATTTACAAAAATTTTAAACACCCTAAAATATAGTCCTCAATTACTTAAATACAACAAAAGAAATCCCATCTTTTTATTCCTTACTGTTTACGAGTTATAAATTATTAAAGTTTTATGTCCACCATCTTGAATTTCCTATCATTTAAACTTAGAAAGACCAAATTACTTTTACCTTAATATTTGACCCTTTTAAACATTTTAAGATAAACAAATTTCATTTTTGAACGAAAATTTTGACACCTAATTATTATGATAAAAATGGAATCCGCCATGTTTCTAAACACTGATAGCGTTAATCCCGATTTTCTAATTGTACTAATAAATTTAATAAACAAGATTGAAAGTTATTCATTTAGCGAATGACTTTAGTACGAGAGACGAGGATAGTTTAATACCAACCCGTACAGAGTAAGACGAAGATAGCCATATAGATTCCTAATAAAATTAAAATAAAATAGAAAACGAATAGTCCGTAATAAGAACAATAAAGGCGCGTATAAAGAATAATTATTAGAATCATTTGATAGAAAAACATTTACTACATAATCATTTATTTTGCAACCTATTTTTATAAACAATTATAAATAAATTATTAACCATGTCAATAAATATTTTTAACCTGTACTCCAGGTAATGTATTGTAACTTTTATGTAAACTAAAATATTGTCATTTTATTAATAAAAACTGTATAAATACAAAGAACATTACAGGGCCGTATAGCAAATTTCTTTTACACTACCCCGCTAAACTGGCAACCCAGGTCGGGCTGCTTATTTAACTATTAAACTCGTTCTGGTAAATACAGATTTTAACCACGCACAACGACTTTACACCAGCACCCCTATAAAAAATAATAATAACTTTTATTCTTGCAATTGTTTACTTACCAAATATTTATAACAATAAAATGAATTTTTATATAAAAAAATAATTTTATTATAAAAACAAAACCGCGTGAAGAAAAGGAATATAACTATATCAATATGTGAATTAAAAAATTGCTAAATTGTCTAACAAATAATTTGTTATTAATAGATACTTATATTAACAATGAAATTTTCCAATCTTATATTATACTTTAGTGAAAGTCCTGCAATATATTTCCTATATACCCTTATCGAATTCCCGACCGTTTCCAAGATATAAAAATAATAAGAATCTTATTACATAAACAATTTAATTTCATTGATCTGCTATACTAATGAGAATGCTAACCATTTCCACTCACATGTAATATTATTAACATAATATTAGACTCATTATCACTACTGCTAACAACACTTTTTATTAACATTGTTATTAACAATAAACACTTACTGAAATAATATTATCATCGAGCGTCAATCGCCGAAGCGTCACTCACGAACCTGAAAAAGATAGAATTGTATCATGCGCCACGTAGAAACGCGAATCCAAGCGAGATGCGAATATTAGTAACTGTTAGACAAGGAGAGCAATATCTTTGATGCTTTGGACATGCTATTAATTATTTTAATTGTATAATTGAATTATTCTACTTTATGTAAAGTATGTCTAAAGGAAGTTAAATAATATTTAACATATATTTGTATACTTTAAACTCAATTTATTAAAGATTTCTTATATTCTTTTGAAACAAAAATCATGTTGAGAATTTATAATGAAAGAAGATATTACTCTCGATATGAACCGCTACTAGAATAGAAATAGAAACGAGGTCACTAAGTGACTCATATGAGTGGAATCCAGTCCTCGCGTAGAACCATATATGGACATGCCGAGGTGAAGCGAAGCCCATGACCATATAAGGTAAAGAATTTCAAGACACCACCTCATGACTCATTGCTGGCAAGCGAGCCGCACAGGTAGAAGTAGACTCATATCCGTTAGACACCGCCCTATGACTCATTGTGACGAGGTGCGGTCACCTCCCACTACCGTTTCCAGAAATATATAAAAGCACCGTTCGCCCACTCGACTGAGAGTGTGGAACGGCCCAAGAAACCTTACACATCGTATACTACTCGTTCCATCCTCCACATAAACCACTTGTATTTTGGAATTCTACAATAAATATTATACTCTTTTATATAATTTGAAAAAGAAGATAAAATTATTGAAACACCTACCTTCAACGGACCCGAGGAGCCATAGTCCACATCATAGTCCACATCGCCGAACAACAGCTATTTATCCTGGGGTTTTACCCCCTTAACAGCGGAAGAAGAACCCATTCGACGGAGACGTTCTGCCGGATCGAGCCACCTCGCATCACCCAGGACGTCACAGATGCCAGAAACAGGAATGGCTAGTGGATCTACTTGAGAATTGTGCGAGAGAAAAGCTGATCATCGAGATTTGGATGCGGATAAAGAAGTCGAATCTTTAAAAAATCTAGATGTTACTAACACTATGCGATGCGGAAAACATGTTAAGAATTGCGCATTACAAAATGTATTAAAATTATTTAACTGGTGGTCGCGACACCAGAAGAATTGGGATCTTTTAAAAAAATAAATTATATATAATTTTACAATGCTTTATTTTTTTCCCCATCCCCATTCCCATTAGTTGTTAGTGGTTTCCCTCTCCTAATTCTCCCCCATCACATCATAATTTTGAAGGTAGGGTGTTGTCGCGTATAATTGGTTCATTTTCCACTTCTTAGTAATTTGTATGAATTTTTTATAACTTCTACGTAAGCAGCGCTGACATTGGTGCTTAAAATATTGAAGGAGGGGAAATTATCCCTCCACATCATAATTTTTCATCTGCGCACGCCGTCCAATTTTCTAAAACGTTGCAAACGGAGTTAACGTTTTAACTAGTGCTACGAAGTCAAAATCAATCGAGTCTCATCGTTCGAAACGACAACTTCAACAGTGAAAAAGTATACCTCTTACGGAGAAATAAGAACAATGGCTGGTCACTTTGAAGACGTAAATAATTCTGAGAAGTGGATGTTCACTCGCGATATTCCCGATAAGGGACTTCGCGGTTTCGAGGGAAGCAGCACAAGTATGAATTATTACGTACCGTATCCTCGTGAAAAATCCGAACCTCATTATACACCTAAGCCTCGTGAAGTTTCATCGGACGAGCGCAAAACGTAAGTATTACTTTGGATAAATTTTTAAAATTTATTTTTTTTCTAATTTTTATTAATTTATCTACTTTTATTTTTTACAGTTTCAATAAATCGGCACCTCGTTATACGCCTCGTATCTTGGGCAGACGATTTGCCCTGACAGTCACGGCTTACAAGTATTTGGATATCGGAATCAGTGTGGGATCTACATCCTTTGTGGAATTGATTCTTGGCGACAATCGGGGAAATCAGATCGCGCTTCCGTGGACAACGTGGACAACGATCATCGAAAAACGCATTGATATCGAACAACTCATGCAGTCGACTGTCGGTTCAGCGCTGTGTATTCGAGATCATCTAATTATAGAACTTGTTAAAATGCGTGACACTAATATTGTAAAACTTACGCTGCGCGATACAAGTTTATACATGATACCAGCAACTGTATTATTTTTGTTTGAAATCGAACAATGTGTTGAACATGTATATTTCAATTTATGTCAAGATATACAGCATGTTAATACTAAGTATAAAAATTTTGTAACAATCTTGCGACAAAATCGTATCACGGATAAATGTCAGGCGAGAAAAGTACTGAGTGAGGTGTCCGATGGAAGTTCGCTCATAGATTGCGAACTATTAGCTTACGGCTTAGATAATATTGTATATGAAGCGAAAATGTAAATAATGAATAAAAATTATTTTTCAATCTATCTCTTCCGTTTTCATTTAACATTAGCCTTCTCTATGTTTAAATTATATATGTTGCGGAAATGTCCTTTTTAATTATATAAACGATTTATTATAAATATAAAAAATTAATAAAATTATTATAATATAGATAAAAACTTTTATCTAAAATCAAGAGACACGGCAGTGTCTCGCGCCAAGTACACGCGAAGCGAGACCGCACCGTGACTCTTTTACGCGACGCGACGGGTTGCGAGTATACGAGATGTTGAGATCTCGATAACGAGTGAACGGATCAAGTTCTAAGTAGGCTTGATCGATAGCTGGGGTCCAATTAAGGGGGAGTTTCTCTTATAATATTCCGCTACGTGCCCTACAAGCGGAGATATTACGACGCAAAGTCAAAATGTGAAAATTTTTTATTAAGATACTGCTTCTCCTCACGCCGACGTCTTATATATATATATACTTGATCACGTGATCAGAGAAAATGTCACTTTCACTTTTTTGACACTGGTGGCGCAGGTATCGCCAGTTTCGATATCGCGCGCGTATTTCGAACGATCTAGTAGATAAATTATAGGTCGATAGACTTATCGGTCAGGAGGAAGATTTCTATTTAGGTAAATTAGGTATTATATATATTGAGTCAATTGCTTTATGTATATCTAGAGAAATTTCGTATCCTTACATCGTACTACCATCGCTGCCAGAAAAGAAAGTTCTCTACGCTTGGCAGAAAATGCCGCTAGGAAATTTTTAAGTCGATTCTTATGAATCAAGTTTGAATTCGATGTCTAGGTATCCCAGGTTGCCGATGACGAGGTCCAGATAGTGCACTTCATAGTTCTCGGTGTCCAGGTGTAATAATACGTTGAATTCGATGTCTACGTGTTCCAGGTTGCCGATAACGAGGTCCACATAGTGCGCTCCGTAGTTTTCGGTGTCTACGTGTATTAATACCTTGAATTCGATGTCCACGTGCCCCAGGTTGCCGATGACGAGATCCAGATAGTGCGCTTCATAGTTTTCGGTGTCCAGGTGTAATCGTACGTTGAATTCGATGCCTAGGTGTCCCAAGTTGCCGATGACGATGTCTAGATAGTGAGCTCTGTAGTTTTCGGTGTCTACGTGTATTAATACCTTGAATTCGATTTCTAGGTGTCCCAGGTTGCCGATGACGAAGTCCACATAGTGCGTTTCGTAATTTTCGGTGTCCAGGTGTAATAACACGTTGAATGCGATGTATAGGTGTCCCAGGTTGCCGATGACGATGTCTAGATAGTGAGCTCCGTAGTTTTCGGTGTCTACGTGTATTAATACCTTGAATTCGATGTCCACGTGTCCCAGGTTGCCGAACAACTGGATCCACATATTGCGCTCCGTAGTTTTCGGTGTCTACGTGTATTAATACCTTGAAATTGATGTCTAGGTGTCCCAGGTTGCTGATGACGAGGTCCAGATAGCGCGCTCCGTAATTTTTGGTGTCTAGGTGTAATAATACCTCGAATTCGATGTCTACGTGTTCCAGGTTGCCGATGACAAGATCCACATAGTGCGCTTCGTAATTTTTGGTGTCTAGATGTATTAATAACTTTAAATCCGAATGTAGGACACGTAGATATCAAATTAGAGGTAATAATACACGTAGACACCGAAAACTACAGATCGCACTATGTGGATCTCGTCATCGGCAACGTGGAACACCTAGACATCGAACTCAACGTATTATTACACCTGGACATCGAAAACTATGGAGCGCACAATTTGTAACCCGTTATCGGCAACCTGGGATACCTAGACATCGAATTCAAGCTTGATTCATAAGAATCGACTTAAAAATTCCCTAGCGGCAGAACTAAAATTGTCATGACATAATAAGAATTCGTTGAATTAAAATTATGTCTAGACATAATAAAAACTGGACAAATTAAAATTATGTTTAGACATAATAAAAATTGAATGAATTAAAATTATGTCTTGACATAATAAAAATTGGATGAATTAAAATTGTCTGACATAAAAATAATTCCGCATTTTTATTATGTGCATACACATAATTTTAATTCATACAATTTTTATTATGTGTACACATAATTTGTTTTCGAATAAACGTGAAACGTATTTGTTACAATATCTATTCATTATTGAAAATCGATATGCGCGACAAAAGCTCTTGTATATCATTAATTATGTTATTATTTATTATATATATTTCTATCCATATATTTTCAGTATTATTATTGTTACATTAGAAAAATTATTAACATTTAGGATACGAATATTTTCCGTTAGTTTGTAAGTTTCATGATTAAAAAGATCATGCCGTATTATTAACATATACCTAAGATTTATAGAATCGTTATTAATTTTATTATATATCTCAATTGCGCGAATCTTAAATATGTTTTGTAAAAATTATGCATAATATTTCTATGCAAGGATACTTGTTTAATTATTTCTTCCTATTGCATTTAAGTATAGAAAAATATACAATTTCTATGTGTGTTTGCACTTTATATTTAATGAGCAGACAATTAAATATAAGTAGGTAAGCTATGTTAGTTCTAACTCGGGGATCTGAGGGGGGGTGAGGGGCGGGGGGAACCGCGGGGGGAGAGAACGCGGGCGGGGGAACCGCGGGCGGGGGGGGGAACCGCGGGTCCGGGGAAACCGCGGGCAGGGGGGGGGAACCGCGGGTCGGGGGGACCGGGGAAGGGGGAAACCGCGTTTTTCGAGCGCCGCGGGAGGGGAAGGGGGAACCGCGTTTTTCGAGCGCCGCGGGGAGGGGGAGGGGGGAACCGCGTTTTTCGGCGCCGCGGGAGGGGGGAACCGCGTTTTTCGGCACCGCGGGGCGAGGGGGTCCGCGTTTTCCGGCGCCGCGGGGCGAGGGGGTCCGCGTTTTCCGGCGCCGCGGGGAAGGGGTGACCGCGTTTTCGCCGCCCCGCGGAGCGTTCGCGTTTTCGCCGCGGAAGGGGTCCGCGTGCAACGGCCGCGCCGGTCCGCGTGACGTCACACGCTCCCGTTCGCGTTATCTCTCCCTCGCCCCCGTCCCCCGGTCGCGCGCGTCTTCTCGTTTGCGCGGTCTCTTTCCCTCGCGCGTTCTCGCTCGCTCCCGGCCCCCGTTTGCGCGCCCGACTCCCGGCCCCCGTTCGCGTTATTTCTCCCTCGCGCGTGTCTCTTTCCCTCGCGCGTTCTCGTTCAGAAATTATGCGAAAACTACTAAATAAAGATAGCTTAACAAAAGGGAACGGTAAATGAAAAGGAAATTTTTTAACCATATTATATGCATTTATTTATCATGTAGCGCATTATACACAATAGTATCCGAAGCGTATGCTAATAATTCACAATCAATAATCGAATTTTTATCAAATCGAACGCCTTATCAGCGATACGATCAGAGCAATTGCGGACAATGAAACCATAGCAAGATAAATTTATATTTATATTGAAAAGTGGTAAAATCTCTTCCGTCAGGAAGAGAATGTAAAAAATTATTAATGGGGGTATTCTCATTTAAAAGATTTTTAAAATATATATTTTGCAGGATTTTTTTATAGGGAAACGAAGAAACCATATTCTATACATTTATTTGTAATGTAGCGCATTGTACATGGTCCACTCGCCAAGATACAGATCCATCATTTTTCCAGCAAGAAATAATTAGGCATTTTTTTATATTTATACAATGACACGTGCAAAACTGCAAATTTTGCAAATTTTGCAAATAGCGCCGATGTATGGATGCTGCTGACGCGTAGAGGGGTCCGCGGGGTGAGGGGGAACCGCGTTCGCGGTTTCAGACGCCGCGCCGCGGGTAGGTAGTCCGCGTGCAACGGCCGCGTCAGTAAGCGGTGAAAGGGGGTCCGCGGTGAAAAGAGTCCGCGTGACGTCACACGGCACGCTCGCGTTATTTCCCCCTCGTAGATGTTTTCCCCGTCCCCCGTCTTCTCGTTCGCGCGCGTCTCTCGCTCCCGTCACCCGTTATCTCTCCACCGTTCGCGCGTCTTCTCGTTCGCGTTCACATATTTTTTATTTAAATTTAATATTATATATACATTTAAATATCTTCTAATATTTCAGTTGGTTAAAAATGTTTAACAAATCTACATTTATTAAGTATCTATATTTAATACAATTTATATTTTAAATATTAATTATAGTTTAAACATTATTTTTATTATAATCTTTTAAGAAGTAACATACCTGTTATATTTGCGATTTAAATACCATAGAAGAAAATGATAAATTTATCTGACAGCTCCTACGTACGTTATAAGCATAAAGTTCGAGTTCCGCATTAATTATTCGAAGTCAAACAGTAATATGGGAATGTTGTGGGAACAGGGACAGAAAGCTAGTCAAACATAGTATAAATTTTCACTAAAGGTTCTTTAGAATAGTTTATTGTAGTAGTTCATTAGCAGTACAGAACTATCCGCCGATTGCACACAATAAACTCGACATAAGACATAAACGCGTAATTCTTTTACTCTTTGCGCACGCCGCCAATGCATCGACGTATGACAAGCATAGTATATCCAACAACATATACAGAACGTCAATAATACAATATGCAATCGTCATGTCCTACAATATATATATATATATATATATATAAGTATAAAACTCATCCATATTCTCCTCTTACTTACTCACACATTTTTCCTCTCAACTAGCATTATACTACTACAATAAATCACACGCAATACAGAGATGTTCACTCTCATCATCACATACTAATCTCATTCATGAAGCTCTATCTCATAGATTTTACGACATCTATTGAATCTCGCAAACTCTCTTTCATTGTTTAAATACGCTTCAATACACTCGCGGCACTCATCTGCAGTCCTTATACGCATGATTATTTTTTCGCACTTGAAGCACATTGTTTTAACATGGATTGGGAACCCATGCAACCGCGATGAAATGCCATGCCATTGCACTTTTCTTTCATATCCACGCAACTGAAGGTGAAACGCCGCATAGCACCCCTGACATAAGCGTATACGTGGAGATCTCCGTCCCACGTAGCAGGGCTCGAGCCCGATGATGCAGAAACTATGTATAAGATTATCATATGTTTTGGGATACATCCGAGGCAGGACCCCGTCCAACAACCCAATAAATATATAATGTAATTAAATTTTTACATTGTTTTTAAATCTCAAAAAATAAAATATTTTTTTCTTTTACCGTATTTTTTCAAAAAAATTTAAACTCAAACAACACAAGTCCTTGTTACACTCAAAACCGCGTTCGCGTGCGAGATGTAGCTGAAGAATGGTCCACTCGCCAAAATACAGATTCATTATCTTTACGACAAGAGATGTTTAAGCATTTTTATACTTATGCACTGACTTCATCAAACACATGCAATAATGCAAATCTTGCATAGCGCCGATGTATGGCTGCTGCGATCATATAGATTAAATCCACACAAGTCAATGGCGTGATACCTTTTTCAAAGACATATTGCGACGCGTCACGATAATTGATGATTTCATCGAACGTTCATAAAATTGCAATTGTTGTATTTTCAAATAGCGCGCCGATATACGGCTGCTATAAGCATGGTGTTGGTAGGGACGAAGTTAAATACAATTTAATTTTTTCATAAGCCAATGACGTGATATTGTTTTCAAGAACATGCCGCAACATGTCACACAATGACATCATCGAACACGTGCACTAAATCTGTACAGGTCAATGATATGATATCAAGGACAATGTCACGATGACTTCACTCAATAATAGTCGAGATCCGGAAATTGGTACATCAAATTTTATGTCAAGTAAAATGGAAATCGCACCTTCTAAAGAAAATTGAAATCAATGAAGAAATTAAAGTTGAAGTTAATGAAGAAGAAGATGCAGTTCCTTCGGATGATTCTTGTTACGATAGCGAAAGGTTTGAAGATGTTATAGCGGGAAGAATTTACCGCGTGGAAGCAACGATGTGACGAGTTTATCGAATCGTTGGAAGAACAAAGCCGAATTAAACGGCCACGATTATCGATCGGTCTCAAAGAGTCATTGATCGCTTGTATCGCACGTCTCGAAGGCCTGAAAGATTCGGTACGTCAACGTTTTGTACACGTGGGTCCCGGATACAGTGTGAGTGAGGCAGAACTCAGATGGCGCGAGATAGATACTTGAAAGTCATATACTGACATCATATACTATATACTGACTGGTGCGGTAATAAATTTTAAACACATCGAACCCCGTCAATTTTTCAAAGATGCGAGAGACGTTGTACTCGATCGTGGCTGCATACGGAACGTCATGCAACGACATGACAATGTATGGATAAACCCTATGTTTAACGGTGAATTTTTTGCGGGTGACAAACGCGCGAATAAATGTATCGCTACGAGAAACTGTGAACTCTTTTGTACGTTCAATCTGCAAAAATGGTACATGTTGCGCGTTATTTAGCCTATACTAGCATCGCTGGAGGAATTCCAGGAACGTAATAGCGAGTAAGCGTTGTCACGTATACTTAATTTGACTGTTCACATAAACAAGTACAATGCATGCGAGGTGTTTTGTGGAAATACCGCGAGAAATTAAAATGAATAGAGCTGTGGTCAATGTCGCGCGTTCTCACTCGCGGCCCCGTTCGCGCGCGTCTTTTCTTCACCAACGATATTTAATTGTTTAAATCTTCGCGATATTTAATTTTTAATATTACATTTAAGTAAACGATAAACGAAGACAGCTTAATTCTAATGACAGGGAATGGGATGAATGGTAAATGAAAAGGAAAAATCATTTAAACTTTTTACCATATTATATACTTATTTATTTGTCATGTGGCATGAATTTTGTGTCAACATGTAGATTACTATGCACTTTATTCCCCTGATGGGGTTGAAAGGGCGTTTTTAGGGACGCCAACTTTTTACAAAATCATTTTACATTTACTCGCTTTCTGCCACCTAATTACTCTGCCTATACACACACCCACACATACATGCACACAACGCTCGCCTTGTCTTATCCTTAGAATCCGTACAAATATATATTGCTTATAGATAAGTTACAAAATTGATATAGTGTTTTTTTTATAAGCGCAACCCTAACTGAGGAAGTAAAAAAATAATGGGAGTTCAAGGCAACTTCTTTACCTGAAACACACAAATGTAACAAGATGATTAATATAAAGCAATGTTTATTCAATATATTTTGTATTAGAAAAACGAGTAACTTACCAGTGTTCTTCTTCTTCTTCAAAGTTCTCCATATCGAATGAACGACGTAATCCAAAATATCAATGTCCGCGGAATTTTTCCAGATTTCAACGTTGTTTTCCTGGTCAATCGTCCTAAACCAACTTATCCAACGCTGGCGCGCCAAGTTTACGAATCCTCATGCTATTTTATCTTGTACATGTATATATGGTGCTGAAAACAGGATAAACAAAAATTTTAAAAATGTGAAATCTATGAAAATATTCATACGTACCGGATTGCGAGGGATCCGAATTTTCACCATATTATTTAGTTCTATTTCAAGTGCGGGCACGTTGTCTACCCATATCCACTGTAACAAAAAGAATGATTATATGTGACAGGAATTATAATAGTTTACGTTTACGTGAGTATTACTTCTGTAGTAACTTATACGAACGATATCATCGTAGTTACTATAAAATCTTTCGTTTATGCGGAGGAATTATCGTATCGGGAAGGGTCCGCGTGCAACGGCAGCGTTAGTCCGCGGAAGAGGGGGGGTATCGCGTTCGCGTTTCTCCATTAACTCTTTACGCTATTACAGGCAAGTTTAATTAAATAAATTTTTATTGTACTTAAAAAATTTGCCTACCACCGCTGGATTTGAACCAGAAACCTCCGGCTCTTGAGTCAGTCACCTTCAGAATACAGGCCATTGTCTCTTAATTTTAAACAATAATATGTATACACAAAAATACTGCAGGCTATTTACACAATTAAAATTTACACAAAAACACACATAGGACACAGATTACACGGTGAAATAAGATATAATGGGTCTCCACAAGATGAACAGAAAAGACCGTCCATGAGAATATACGGACATGTGTCGTGTCTGCGATAAACGTATAACATCGAGAATAATCCACTGATTCTCACAATGCATGACGCACAAAACTTCACCTGTCCTGGAGTGAAATAACAGTATGTGCAGCACATCTTTGTCAGAAGATTTAACGCATTTACTTCTGCATGATTCAACACTCTGAAAATTTCTTCCGTATCAGACATTTCACTATCATAACACGAATCGTCTGACAATATTGCATCTTCATCAGACATTTCTTCTTCTTCATTCACTTCCATTTCTTCATCGTTTGCTTCAACTTCCATTCTTTCTTTTCCTTCAAACAATTCTTCGAGATTCATTTTATTTTAATGATAAAACCGCGGTGTTGCACTAACGCGTCTAAATCAATTAGACGTTATATTCTCCACCGTCTTTTCGACCGTCCCCTATTCTTTTCCAATATATTTGGTAATAGAGAAACATCCGGTTCGATTGGCGATCGGCGATTCCGATTTCGCGACGGATCAGGTATCTCGTTACGTCGACTCTTCACAAATCCGATCTGCAACAATTCCTCACGAGCGGTTAGCTGATTTTTACGATCAATTTGAGATTTTAGGATTGAACACCGGTTTGCAAAGTTCTTCGTATTCGTAGTTCATATCATGTTAAATTTGGTGGGCCTTGATATACAGTACCATTAAGATGGCCAGGACGAACCAATTTTCGTATAAGCCGCAAAGAGCATCAAAAAAGAACGTTGCAGGCCTCAAAAGGCACCAATACACGGTATTAATGTTGGAAATCACAGTGCAGACAGCAACAGTCGCAACGCTTGAAAAAATTTTTTTGTCAAGACAAACACGACCGAACACGATCAAGCACACCAACCGACTCTTACTTCCAGTTCTCGACTACTGAGCGTACCATCAAATTCATCCTTCTACATCTCACTATTGTTACATTGTTTGCTGTTTTTTCATATCTATTTTTATTGTGATCTCAGCATCCATACTATTGCGCCTTCCGAAAAATCTACAATGTGCAGTTTTGCACGTGTGCAATGAAGTCACCGCGAGGCACGTAAGTTCTTGAAAACGATATCGCGTTATTGACTTTCAGTGGTTTAATCTGTATAACTGCTATTGAACAGCTATCAAACAGCTATTGAACCGCTATGAAACAACTAAAAACAGCTAAAAACAACTGTGAAACAGCTATCAAACAACTATTGAACCGCTATAAAACAGCTAGAAACAGCTAAAAACAGCTATCAAACAGCTCTTGAACAGCTCTCAAACAACTAAAACAGCTATCTGTATAACTGCGATCTGTATAACTGCTATTGAACAGCTATCAAACAGCTATTGAACCGCTATGAAACAGCTATCAAACAACTATTGAACCGCTATGACACAGCTAAAAACAGCTAAAAACAGCTATCAAACAGCTCTTGAACAGCTATCAAACAACTAAAACAGCTATCTGTATAACTGCGATCTGTATAACTGTTATTGAACAGCTATCAAACAGCTATTGAACCGCTATAAAACAGCTATCAAACAGCTATTGAACCGCTATGACACAGCTAAAAACAGCTAAAAACAGCTATCAAACAGCTCTTGAACAGCTATCAAACAACTAAAACAGCTATCTGTATAACTGCGATCTGTACAACTGTTATTGAACCGATATCAAACTTCTTTAAAACAGCTATCAAGCAACTAAAAACATCTTTAAAAACAGCTATCAAACAGCTATCAAACAACTAAAAACAACTATCAAACAACAATCCACATTGCCGAATACCAGCTAATTATCCTGGGGTTTCACCCCCTTAACCAGCAGAAGAAGAACCCATTCGACGGAGACGATCAGGAAAAATCACAGCAGCGATCAAATGCGCTTATCGGATAAATTTTACCAAACCGAACAACATTGTATGAGTCATCCTGGTGAGTCATCTTGGTGAGTCATCCTGGTGAGTGAGAATAAATGGCAACAGGGGATACAAGAACACACATATAATTGGGCCGTTGATTTCGGGTACCTTTGTTCTTGTATCCCCTGTTGCCATTTATTCTCACTCACCAGGATGACTCACCGGGATGACTCACCAGGATGACTCATACAATGTTGTTCGGTTTGGTAAAATTTATCCGATAAGCGCATTTGATCGCTGCTGTGATTTTTCCTGATCGTCTCCGTCGAATGGGTTCTTCTTCTGCTGGTTAAGGGGGTGAAACCCCAGGATAATTAGCTGGTATTCGGCGATGTGGATTGTTGTTTAGTAGGTAAGCTATGTATGTTCTACCCCAACCTGTGGGATCTGAGGGGGGGGGTGAGGGGCGGGGGGGAACCGCGGGCGAGGGGGGTAACCGCGGGCGGGGGGGTAACCGCGGGCGGGGGAGTAACCGCGGGTCAGAGGAAACCGCGGGCGGGGGGGGGACCGCGGGTCGGGGGACCGGGGGAGGGGGGAACCGCGTTTTTCGAGCACCGCGGAGAGGGGGTGGAGGGAACCGCGTTTTTGGGCGCCGCGGGGCGGGGGGGGAACCGCGTTTTCCGGCGCCGCGGGGCGAGGGGGTCCGCGTTTTCCGGCGCCGCGGGGCGAGGGGGTTTTCCGGCGCCGCGGGGCGACCGCGTTTTCGCCGCGGGAGGGGTCCGCGTGCAACGGCCGCGCCGGTCCGCGTGACGTCACACGCTTGCGTTATCTCTCCCTCGCCCCGGTCGCGCGCGTCTTCTAGTTCTCGCGGTCCCTCCCGGCCCCCGGCCCCCGTTCGCGTTATCGCGCACGATCGCATATATTTTTTTCGCCAACAATATTTAATCGTTTAGATCTTCGCAATATTTAATTTTAATATTATATTTTAGTTAAAACAACCTAGCTTCCGAAGCGCGGATCTAGCTCGCGGGTGGTCAGGGTTCGGAGTAGGCGCGGAGGAAGGCACGAGACTCGGGTCAAATTAATAGTGTAACAAAAGGTTTATTCAATTAAACGTATATATATGTGTACATCGAGATAAGAGAGAATCGCGAACGTGTTAGTACAATAGGTGCGGTCGCGGTAACACAATGTAGACTAGAAATCGCGACGACAGGCGCTCGCGAGGCGTAGGTCGGCGCGCGAGAAACGGCGCGAAGCGCAAACGCGGCGCGGGGTGCGAAGCGCGGGCGACCGGAGTCGCGTCCGTCGGAACACGCTCGATGGAGGTAGAGAATGCCAGAGGCGCTCTTCCTCCTTTCGGACTGACTCTTGGATACGCGGGTGGTTGGAATAAGCCGGTCGTTCGTCGAGACGCACTCGACGAAGACAGAGAATGCCAGCGGCGCTCTACCTTCTTTTCGGATCGACTCAAGAGAATAGGGAGAACTGGTCGTTTGTCGAGACGCACTCGGCGAAGACAGAGAATGCCAGCGGCGCTCTACCTTCTTTTCGGATCGACTCAAGAGAATAGGGAGAACTGGTCGTTTGTCGAGACGCACTCGGCGAAGACAGAGAATGCCAAAAGCGCTCTACCTTCTTTCGGACTAGTTCGGTGCGGGATTCAGGATCGGAGTAGTCGGTGAGATGGATAATCAGGAATCGCAATTAGCGTTAACGACGCTCGCGTTATATACCTGCGTTGCGGCGGTGTTACGCAGTGGTGGGGGTAGCAGCGGCAAACGCGAGCGTTGGAGTGGTACGGCGGAACGGTGGGGATTACGGCGTCTCGACGCCGCGCTCGCTGTTCGATCGTCCTCGGTCGTCTTCGGCACCGTTCGGTGCTTTCAGACGATTGCCGCGGTAAGTCCGTCCGCGGACTTCTTGCCGCAAAATACGGTAGGCATATCGTGCCTATTTCTCCCCCCTGCGGATGGTCGGCCGGGCGGCTTCGGCGAGGTGTTCGTGCCGGGACGATGCCCTTTCCGGGGGTGCATCGTTACATCACCCCCCTCCTTTGGGAAGCGCGAATTTGGCGCTCTAGGGTTGGTTCTCCGGCTTGACCCCTGGCTGGATCTCTCTTACGGAGCGTACGGTGCCGGTGGCGTGTGACGTCCTGGGTGATGCGAGGTGGCTCGATCCGGCAGAACGTCTCCGTCGAATGGGTTCTTCTTCCGCTGTTAAGGGGGTAAAACCCCAGGATAAATAGCTGTTGTTCGGCGATGTGGACTATGGCTCCTCGGGTCCGTTGAAGGTAGGTGTTTCAATAATTTTATCTTCCTTTTTTTTATATAAAAGAGTATAATATTTATTGTAGAATTCCAAGATACAAGTGGTTTATGTGGAGGATGGAACGAGTAGTATACGATGTGTAAGGTTTCTTGGGCCGTTCCACACTCTCTGTCGAGCGGGCAAACGGTGCTTTTATATATTTCTGGAAACGGTAGTGGGAGGTGACCGCACCTCGTTACAATGAGTCATAGGGCGGTGTCTAACGGATATGAGTCTACTTCTACCTGTGCGGCTCGCTTGCCAGCAATGAGTCATGAGGTGGTGTTTTGAAATTCTTTACCTTATATGGTCATGGGCTTCGGTTCACCTCGGCATGTCCATATATGGTTCTACGCGAGGACTGGATTCCACTCATATAAGTCACCTAGTGACCCCGTTTCTATTTCTATTCTAGTAGCGATTCATATCGAGAGTAATATCTTCTTTCATTATAAATTCTCAACATGATTTTTGTTTCAAAAGAATATAAGAAATCTTTAATAAATTGAGTTTAAAGTATACAAATATATGTTAAATATTATTTAACTTCCTTTAGACATACTTTACATAATATAGAATAATTCAATTATACAATTAAAATAATTAATAGCATGTCCAAAGCATCAAAAATATTGCTCTCCTTGTCTAACAGTTACTAATATTCGCATCTCGCTTGGATTCGCGTTTCTACGTGGCGCATGATACAATTCTATCTTTTTCAGGTTCGTGAGTGACGCTTCGGCGATTGACGCTCGATGATAATATTATTTCAGTAAGTGTTTATTGTTAATAACAATGTTAATAAAAAGTGTTGTTAGCAGTAGTGATAATGAGTCTAATATTATGTTAATAATATTACATGTGAGTAGAAATGGTTAGCATTCTTATTAGTATAGCAGATCAATGAAATTAAATTGTTTATGTAATAAGATTCTTATTATTTTTATATCTTGGAAACGGTCGGGAATTCGATAAGGGTATATAGGAAATATATTGCAGGACTTTCACTAAAGTATAATATAAGATTGGAAAATTTCATTGTTAATATAAGTATCTATTAATAACAAATTATTTGTTAGAAAATTTAGCAATTTTTTAATTCACATATTGATATAGTTATATTCCTTTTCTTCACGCGGTTTTGTTTTTATAATAAAATTATTTTTTTATATAAAAATTCATTTTATTGTTATAAATATTTGGTAAGTAAACAATTGCAAGAATAAAAGTTATTATTATTTTTTATAGGGGTGCTGGTGTAAAGTCGTTGTGCGTGGTTAAAATCTGTATTTACCAGAATGAGTTTAATAGTTAAATAAGCAGGTCGGGCTGCTTATTTAACTATTAAACTCATTCTGGTAAATACAGATTTTAACCACGCACAACGACTTTACACCAGCACCCCTATAAAAAATAATAATAACTTTTATTCTTGCAATTGTTTACTTACCAAATATTTATAACAATAAAATGAATTTTTATATAAAAAAATAATTTTATTATAAAAACAAAACCGCGTGAAGAAAAGGAATATAACTATATCAATATGTGAATTAAAAAATTGCTAAATTTTCTAACAAATAATTTGTTATTAATAGATACTTATATTAACAATGAAATTTTCCAATCTTATATTATACTTTAGTGAAAGTCCTGCAATATATTTCCTATATACCCTTATCGAATTCCCGACCGTTTCCAAGATATAAAAATAATAAGAATCTTATTACATAAACAATTTAATTTCATTGATCTGCTATACTAATAAGAATGCTAACCATTTCTACTCACATGTAATATTATTAACATAATATTAGACTCATTATCACTACTGCTAACAACACTTTTTATTAACATTGTTATTAACAATAAACACTTACTGAAATAATATTATCATCGAGCGTCAATCGCCGAAGCGTCACTCACGAACCTGAAAAAGATAGAATTGTATCATGCGCCACGTAGAAACGCGAATCCAAGCGAGATGCGAATATTAGTAACTGTTAGACAAGGAGAGCAATATTTTTGATGCTTTGGACATGCTATTAATTATTTTAATTGTATAATTGAATTATTCTATATTATGTAAAGTATGTCTAAAGGAAGTTAAATAATATTTAACATATATTTGTATACTTTAAACTCAATTTATTAAAGATTTCTTATATTCTTTTGAAACAAAAATCATGTTGAGAATTTATAATGAAAGAAGATATTACTCTCGATATGAATCGCTACTAGAATAGAAATAGAAACGGGGTCACTAGGTGACTTATATGAGTGGAATCCAGTCCTCGCGTAGAACCATATATGGACATGCCGAGGTGAACCGAAGCCCATGACCATATAAGGTAAAGAATTTCAAAACACCACCTCATGACTCATTGCTGGCAAGCGAGCCGCACAGGTAGAAGTAGACTCATATCCGTTAGACACCGCCCTATGACTCATTGTAACGAGGTGCGGTCACCTCCCACTACCGTTTCCAGAAATATATAAAAGCACCGTTCGCCCGCTCGACAGAGAGTGTGGAACGGCCCAAGAAACCTTACACATCGTATACTACTCGTTCCATCCTCCACATAAACCACTTGTATCTTGGAATTCTACAATAAATATTATACTCTTTTATATAAAAAAAAAAAGGAAGATAAAATTATTGAAACACCTACCTTCAACGGACCCGAGGAGCCATAGTCCACATCGCCGAACAACAGCTATTTATCCTGGGGTTTTACCCCCTTAACAGCGGAAGAAGAACCCATTCGACGGAGACGTTCTGCCGGATCGAGCCACCTCGCATCACCCAGGACGTCACAAGTCGAAAATTTTGGTGGCAACGGTGGGATTGCCAAAAAGGTGATCCCCGTGGGACAGCTGAAAGGATTAAAACATCTGGAAAGCATCCCTTGGGACTACACTTCAATCTCTGGAAACTGAACGAGTCAGTAGCGGAAAGAAGCCGATTGCTGAGTTCATCACTATATCCTGTCTCTACAAGGAGAAGAGGATTTCCAGAGAACAGTTGCTGGGATAAGACTGTTAGCGTGTGGATCAAGCTTCAGGTCAATGAAGTCACACATAACTCTCGTTCTACTTTTTATCATACAATACATGTAAGTGCGAAATTGTTATTCCGAATCTTTGCATTTCCTTTAACGAGCAAATAAATTTAACGAATAAAAAATGGCCGTGAACAATGAGATAAACGATTTAACTAGGCAAATAGGCGATATGAATATTAACGCAAACGACGCGAATAGAAGAGCTAATGCGCCGTATATAAGTTTGCGGGATGCATCCGAGACAATTCTCCCGTTTGATGGAAAAAATATGCCCGTTTTACAATTTGCTACTAATTGCATGAACGCTAAGAATATGATTTCTCCTACCGCGGAATATGGACTTGTCCAAATGATTAAAAATAAATTAGTCGGACCTGCATTGAGGGTGGCATTAAGCGGAGAATATAATGATATAGAATCATTATTAGCGGTTTTAAAAACTAGATTTGCACCAGTTTATTCTTCGTCACAATTGCATGGAGAACTCGCCAAAGTAACTCAACATCCCGACGAATCTGTAGTCGATTACGGTAGCCGAGTATCAATGATCCTGCAACAGTTAAAATCTTGTTATCAAACCGAAAATCCGGGTCAAGCAATACAATTTTTAAATTCTGCTGAAAGCAACGCCGTAAGAAACTTTTTAACTGGTTTAAAAACCGACATTTTTACGAGAATGTATCCACGCGACCCAATTACTTTAAACACCGCGATAGAATCTGCAATTAAAGCTGAAACGGAGTATCAGGAACACGCGCAACGTATGAGAATAACGGAAGGACTTATGCAATCAATTCGGTGTAATAATTGTCTTGGATATGGTCATGATACTTATTCATGCAGTACTATTAATCCTCTTGCGCAAATATCTCACGTACAATGGCAACCAAAGGTATGCTCATATTGTAAAAATTCTGGACATGTACGTGCAGAATGTAAAGCCTTGCAACCGCGAATTTTGAACAGAAATCCTTTATTAAATAATGTCCGAAATCCCTTGATAAATAATGCCGCGCGAAATATAAACTTTAACAATAATAACCGTTTTAATCGTCCAAATTTAGCTAACCCGCGAAACGCTGGTATAGTTTGTCGATACTGCAAGATCCCTGGCCATAGTCTCGAGCAATGTCGAAAGAGACAATACAATAATAATTTGCGGAATCAAGGAAATCAATATTTTAATAGAGATAACAGAGCTTCTGAAAACGTACGACGCGACAGAGCCCAAGAGAATCCGGGAAACCGAGATCGGGCTCAGCGAGCAGGCGCAGCGCTGAACGAACGCCCGCGAGTGCGCCTGGTCAATCCGGAGGAACCCCAAGAGGAAACGCAAGTGTAAAAATCTGTAATAAAATCGGGAAACCACCTTCTGTCGTTCTGCCAAGCAAAAATCTCCTCGATGAACGCGCTATCTTCATGATAGATACGGGATCCGATATAAATTTGATAAAAGAGAATTCGCTCCATGAGAATGTGCCCATCGATAAGAAAATAGTATTCGAGCTTAGTGGAATAACTAAAGGACGAACACGCACGATAGGCGTAGCTAAAATACGCATTCTCGGTGTGGATGCATGGTTTCATGTAGTTCCTAATAATTTTCCAATTAAGCCAGATGGAATACTAGGCACGGAATTCTTCAAAAATCAAAAAGCAACTATAGACTACCCGAGGGCTTGTCTGGTTGTAAACGGAGTATCGTATTATTTTCATAACGATGAAATCGTTACTATTCCCGCTAGAACGCGAAAACAAATATTTGTCCGTGTAGCGAATCCTGAAATAAAATACGGATATGTTCCAAAACTAGATGCCGGATCGCAGGTGTACTTAGGTAACGCCGTTGTCTCGAATCGTGATGGGATAGCACATCTATATGTTATTAACTCATCGGACGAAGACGTAGAATTAGCGATACCGACTGTAAAAATATATCCATTCAAAGAGTTAAAAGACGAAGAGGCAGAGATGAATAACGCAGAAGAAGATTCAATAGACAATAAAACGCGAGTCGAAAAAATATTACAGTTGCTACGTCTCGATCATTTAAATGCGGAAGAAAAAAACTAGTGTCACTAGGCTAGTAACAAATTATGCGGAACGATTCCATTTGCCAGGAGAACCGCTAGGCGCAACTAGCGTATTAAAGCACCGAATATTCACTACGGACGATAGGCCAATCAACGTTAAGCAATATCGTTATCCTCAAGTACATAAAGATGAGATACAACGACAGGTTGACGAAATGTTAGAAAAGGGTGTTATAGAACCGTCGAGTTCACCTTATAATTCTCCTTTGTGGATTGTTCCAAAAAAAGATGATTCTAAAGGTAATAAAAAATGGCGTCTTGTAATAGACTTCCGAGCGCTTAATGAGAAAACGATCGGTGATGCATATCCACTGCCAAATATTGTCGATATACTCGATCAACTTGGTAGTGCGAAATATTTCTCAGTATTTGATCTAGCTTCTGGATTTCACCAGATATTAATGGACAAGACTGATAAGCATAAAACTGCGTTTTCAACACCGTATGGACATTTCGAATATAACCGCATGCCGTTTGGACTAAAGAACGCTCCTGCTACTTTTCAAAGATTGATGGACCAAGCATTAACGGGATTGCAAGGAATTGAATTATTTGTATACCTCGACGATATTGTGATATATTCCAGATCGCTTGAGGAACACGAAATTAAATTTCAACGATTAATGAAACGATTGGAAGAAGCAAACTTATTCTTACAACCTGATAAATGTGAATTTTTAAAGAAGGAAGTTGCTTATCTTGGACACGTAATAACTGAAAATGGTGTACGACCCGATCCTAAAAAGGTAAGTGCAGTAAAGAATTTTCCAACGCCGAAGACACGAAAAAATATTAAGCAATTTCTTGGTCTTGCAGGATATTACCGAAGATTCATAGAAAACTTTTCTAAAATCGCTAAACCTCTTTCAGATTTAACAAAACAGTCTGTCGCATTCGAATGGAAGCAAGAACAACAAGAAGCATTTGATAAATTGAGACATTCTTTATGCTCAGAACCAATTTTGCAATATCCTAATTTTAATGAACCGTTTATTATAACTACCGATGCATCAGGATATGCCATTGGTGCAATATTAAGTCAAGGAAAGATAGGAAGCGACTTACCTATAGCTTACGCATCAAGAGTTTTAAATGACGCTGAAACAAGATATTCGCCTACAGAAAGAGAATTATTAGCTTTGGTTTACGCTGTAAAACATTTCCGACCTTATGTGTATGGACGAAAATTTACATTAGTGATGGATCATAAACCATTAGAATGGCTAAACTCAGTATCCGATCCTACATCACGATTAATGAGATGGAGATTAAAATTAGCGGAATACGATTATCAAATAAAATACAAACCAGGAAAAATGAATAAGAATGCTGACGCTTTGTCCAGAAATCCTATCGAAGAAACTAAATGTGTATATCCTTTGCAAGCAAAACGAGCATTATCATCTTCAAGCGAAGCCTCAGTAGGGCAGGAACACAAAAAACAAAAAACATTTCACCCAAGTTTTAAGAGAGCAATGGAAAGTGAAGGATCAGGAAATCCAGCGCCACATAAAAAGAACAGACCTGACGAACCATCTCCTTATATAGATTCAGATAGCGAAGAATTGTCACCGAGAAGTAAATTCTTAAAAGCTTTGGATGATAGTAGTGACAATGGAACAGTTTCATATTATTATGAAACCGATTGCGATACCGATGATCCAGAAATATGTCAAAAAGGTGAAAAAAGAAAACATGAAAGTAGCTCCTCTACTCATATAAGACGCAGAAAACGAAAGCATAAGAAAACAAAGAAACACCGTAAGAATTCTAGTCCAAAAGAAATTGACGAATCCCATGATGATAGTGAAGGTATAATGTTACATGTGGATGAAGCTGAAGGGCGCGGTCCGCAAGAGCGTCCGAGCGAAAACGACGCCACCTGCAAGCTGCCGCAAGAAATAAACGCTCCTGACGACGCATGCGCTTCACGTAAGCGACCAAGCAATGATCACACAACGGGTGTCCCAGAAAAACGAATTGATGATAAAAATTATTATGACGAAAAGAAAATGCGTGAACAACAAGAGGATTCAGAAAACGAATCTATGAAAACAGCATCACAATCTAGCGATAGTCATCAGGCACGTACTAATATTGAAGTAAAAGCTGACGTTCATACACCACCTTCACACATACGAATAACGCCGAAATCAAAAGTCAAAATCGATAAGAAATTACCTAAATTACCAGATAACATTGACGCGATTGAAGTAATAGAAGAAAATATACCATTAAACAAACGAGAATTAGAAACAATGGAAGTAGATACTGATGATGAAATGGACTATGAAATAAATAAAAGACCGTTAGAATATCGTGAACAAAAAACGCCGAGCGATGATTCATCAGACGAAAGCAATATGAATAGAATATTTTCACCTCCTTCGTATAATGCAGTTCCTAAACCTTTACAAGTAAACAATAAAAAATCTACTGAAACAAAGGATATTGTTCTTAACAGAAAACCAGTTAATAGAAAAATTTCAAATAAAAAATTTAGTAAGAAAATAAATAAGAAATTTAATTTAAAGGAACGAACACCGCCGAAAGAATCACTAAGACCAAAAATGAGAGAAATGGAAGTTACTTCTGTCAATATTATAGATACTCGAAACCACATATGGATGAGAAATGATAACATAATATATTTTATTAATACCAAGGGAGATCCGGTGGATGAGATAGGTGAAGAATTAATTAAAAGAAAAATATGCCAGAAGCCGAAAAATTTCAAAGGAATAATAGGACATGTATTAATATCAGAAAAGAATAACAAGAAAAATTTTGGAATAATAATTAAAGAAGAATTAAATGATCAAATTCAAGACAAATATGTAACACAAGGCTTTAGGGAATTAAAAAATGAAATGATACGTTTAAACATATCGCATGCAAGCATATCTGAAAGTAATAGCGACATAAAAATACCGTGGTTTAGAATTCGTAGTATTATACGACTTGTATTTTTAAATACGGATATTCAAATTACTGTATGTAAGGGCCAAGTGTGTATACCCGAGCTCAAAGATAGACCGCGTATCATACGTGAATCCCACGAATCCAGTGTCGGAGGACATAAAGGAATCGCGAAGACAATGGCGCGGATACGTCATAAATATTTTTGGGAAAATATGAAAAGTCAAGTTGAAAAATTTATTCAAACCTGTAGTAGTTGTCAGAAGAAAAAATTAGTACGCGTAAAAACTAAACAACCGATGATTATAACTGACACTCCTGTAGATGCGTTTGATAAAGTTGCTATGGATATAGTAGGGCCATTACCTATTACTGACAATGGTAATGAATATATTTTAACAATTCAGGATCAATTAACAAAATATTCAGTTGCCGTACCTCTCGTTCAAGCAAACTCAGAGGAAATCGCAAAAGCATTCACGCGTAGATTTATTTGTCAATTTGGAAGTCCCAAAGCAATTTTGACGGATCAAGGTTCAAATTTCACTAGTTCAATGATGAAGAAATTTGCAAAATATTTTAAAATAAAACAATATTGCACATCTGCTTTCCATCCTCAATCCAATGGCTCATTAGAAAGAAGCCACCATGTATTAACCGAATATTTGAAACATTATATCTCTGATGAACGCGATTGGGATAATTGGCTCGAGCATGCTATGTTTTCATATAACACTAGCGTACATGAGGGAACAAAATTCACACCATACGAATTAGTATTTGGCAAAGCTGCGCGAGTGCCATCTGAAATAAAAACAGATAATTCTGTAGAAACGTATGACGACTACGTGAGCGAACTTATTGATAAACTAACCGATTTAAGAAAACTGGCTGTATCAAATTTAGGATTAGCAAAAACACGTTATAAACATTATTATGATAAGAAATTAAAAACACAAACATATGAAATAGGAAATTTTATATACTTATTAAAACCTAAAAAGAAAAATAAGTTCGACGACGAATATACAGGGCCGTACGAAATTGTAGAAATCTTAGAAAATAATAATATTAAGATATTAATTGCACCAAATAAAACTAAAATCGTACATGTAGACCGAACTAAACCTGCTCGGATTGCAGATCAGGGATGAAGGAAAAAGAATATACAATTACTGGTTTAAAAGATAATCCTGGAATATTTTTCGAGGCCGTTGGAGAAATGCGTACAACCGAGAATTCTTGGAAGATGATAATCTATATCGACTTACGCGATATTAAAGATACAACGGTCAAGCTCGAACAACAAATGGATTCAATATTACAGCAATGCGACGATCACAATTCGCACTGTGAGATACGACCCCGAATAACTTCACTACTTGCCAAATTGAATAAAATAAAGCAGTACCAAGATCACATAAGTGAACTCATAGGAGAATCCCGAACAAAACGAGCTCCCCTGGAATTTGTTGGACAACTCAGCAAGATATTATTCGGAACATTAACCATCGAAGACGAATATGACATGCGAAATGCTATAATGCACGTAGAAAATAAAACTAACGATCTTGCCCTGCTACTTGTGAATCAAACTGTAGCGACGCGGACGCGTTTCGGAGAACTGTACAACGCCACATGGAAGATAAGAAAGCAGCTTAGCGCGTTAGAAATTAAAACGATGTTAAATCAAAAACATCGATATTTTTGGGAAGTCATGACAAGACTCGATATGGAAATACTGCAACATGAAATAGACTTAAATATTCTACTTGATGGAATATTATTTGGAAAACAGGGATTCATCCACCCCCGTTTAATTTCACCGCAGCAATTGATAAAAAACTGTAAGCTAATAAAGGAACAGAATCCTCACGCGGAATTTCCAGTGAGCACCGACGAAACCGGAATAGATCAGCTTACAAAAATATCTAATTTACGAATTGCCTATTCTGGCAATCGATTAATTTATATCCTGCATATTCCATTATTGATACCTGGAATATACAAAATGTATAGAGCTGTACCATTACCTGCTAAACAGGCATTTGATGAGACGAAATTCGCAGTAATTAAATCCGACGCAGAACATATTGGAATAAGCGAGGACACCGATAGCTTCTACGAGTTCCGAGAAGGAGAACTGCGTGAGTGCATATCGTCCAGCGCCGTATTTATCTGCCCAACCATCTTTCCATTGAAAAAGATAAGGCAAGCAACCAGCTGCAATATTCAACTTTTACTGAATAAAAATATAGAAATGAAATATTGCAATATAGTATTACAAAACCTACGAGAAACATATTGGAAAGCTTTGACCACGCCCGGAAATTGGATATATACTGCAAGAAAACGAGAAATAATTCGTATAGAATGCCAACAGAGTAACCAAGAAGAAATAAGTAATTCTGGCGTTATCTCCATACGCCAAGGATGTAAAATTAAAGCAGGAACTACTACGATGAGTCATCCATCTGTTCGTGCTATAGAGTTCGCACAGCATTATACCCCAATGAGCAATCTAAGCGTTTTAAAATTGTACGAGCCTATCCGTGAAAAATATCAAGTCGACTTAACAGAAGCAGCACGCGAATTATGGACAATGAATGATAGCTACGTATCAACGACTTTTGATGACATCATTGAAAAGGCTCGCCAGATCAAGGACAGGAGAAGACAGGAACAAAGGCTCCTCACATATAGTGCAGTAGGATGGGGCATGAGTGTTCTAGGAATACTTATGGTCATCATCTGGGCGATAAGCCGGACTTCTTGGATCGGCAATACTACGAATATGCTCTACGAAAGATGCTGTCGAGACAAAGGAACCAAGGGACTTACCCCTTGCTCTTCTGTAGAGAATAAAAGCCGAGGCGTCGAGCCCGAATGCGGACAGTCCAGCTTGACGACAGCAGAATTCGAAACCAACGCTGAAGATCTGCAAGGAACGGAGACGCACGAAGTCTCCCAGCATACCCGAAAATAATTGCGGACATAATTCGTAAGTGACCAAACCACATGACTTAGTACCATAATTTAGTCTTTGGTTTGTGCTCATTTCACAGGATGCGGAGAAGTAACTATAACCAGAAGGACAACTTTAGACAGTGGCATAGAATATTGGGGCGACTACGCCGAATTATTATGGCCATGCCTGGAGCAGAAGACGTTACGATGGATCTGAGTACGGCAAGGTCTTATCGAAGGTCACCGATACTGCAGCGGGAACCACCAGCACGTGATACCCGATCACCTGGAGTCGATGTGCATCCGGGAATGGATCGTGACTGGCCCGTACCAACGGATCCAGAAGTCTTCTCCAGACCCCCGCGTCCACCGACACCGGCGAATGCCATATACGACGTACCACGGATGTCATTAGCATCCGTCGAAGGGGCGATGTCTCCAGGAATGGAGAACCTGCTGGAGGAAGTTCTCGACGAAATTAACCGAGAGTCTTCCGTCGATGACATGAGTCCAGGCAGCGAAGTAGCAAGAACTATCAGACTACCTGACGTCACTAAACCGCCACCGCCCTACGCCAATGTACCAGCGACCCAAACGAGCGGGAGCCACGAATATGTGGAAATGGCATCATCAGTACGAGCTGAAGCATGCAGTAGCCGAGGATTGAGCAGCCTGAGTGCACCTGTGAGTAGTCCACTTCCTTTCGGAGAGCCGTCGTCATCATACAACCATCTCGCTGAACCCGCATATAGACACCATGTAATAGGTGAGCGTCCAATGCTTCCGATACCACAAGGCTCACCACCCCCGCCTACACAATTACCATTACCAATTCCTGTTTATTACCGCGATTATTCAGATCCGAAAGTGCGACCAGCTTACGATTTTATTTGTCATTCGGCTTGGTACGCACAAATCGCAGCAGAAATCGCATTGTGTTCAGATTGCGTTACAAGTGAACATACGTTTTGTGTTTTCAATAGGGCAAATGCCGTATGGCGGCAGCTACATGTAATTTCGCGTACATTTGTCCATACCACTCTACACTGCGGTCGATGTTATAAATTGCTAATAAAAACCAAACGCGCAATAGACTGCCATGAGTGCCGCACTACAATAATAAATATGCAAGGACGCACCGAACACTTAACGTATCAGATTTTATGCGAAGCAGTCATTCCTCGCAGAACGCGCTAAACAATACATACTTATAAAATACATTTGTATAAAACTATAATGCTATTATTTCTTTCAAACATGAATATCAATCAACATATATATATTATACATTTAAAAATGCTTATCAATTATCTTGCGCTACGTATTCTAGCTTTATAAAATTATTAATTGTTTTTTTTACAGTATACTGTTTAGAGGGAACTATTGTCACGTCTGACGGTACATTACTCTAAGCCGCATAAATTTTTTCTTTTTATCCTTGTTGCACAGCACCTGAAAAACAATATTAAATTATAATACACTCTTTAATTTAACTGTCACAACAATCACTCAGCTGACACGCCCTTATGTGTTCTTAAAACAGCAAAGACAAGCCTAAAGAATATGACTGCCTAAAGGCTCATTTTCAAGCTTAAGCCCTATTTTCATAAATCACACTATGAACTTTGGACAATTACTTATTAAAATTCCCCAGAGTCAATAAAATTAACTGCTCATTGGTATTCATTGACTATACAAACCTTATAAGATTTATTATGCAATATAAGCTCAGTTTGACCGGGATCTAACGGAAAGAAATGCCATGTTCTATAAGAATGTATCAAGAAAATCGAAATGAAATATAAATCAATTAATTAAAAGCAAACCGATCATAAAAATATAGCCTTTTGTGCCTGAAGAACATTACCACACTAAAATAATAATTATTTCATTAACATTTCCCAAACATGATTGTTATAAACAATTAATTTACGTTATTAACAGACCTAACTAATATCACCATTGGAACCATTATTAAAGGTCCAACAACTTTTGTTAATAAATTTTTCTTGTATCTTTTAAAACAAACTAATTAACAATAAAAATTATTGTAAAATTATTATTAAAAATAATTAATAAAATCATTACAGACACTTAGCAGAACCTGTCAAGTAATCCTACAAAACCTCTACTTAATATCTCTTTTCAATTTCAAGATATAATTAAAAATTATGGAAATCCATAAAATACAAAAATTTCAAACACCCTAAAATATAGTCTTCAATTACTTAAATACAACAAAAGAAATCCCATCTTTCTATTCCTTACCGTTTACGAGTTATGAATTATTAAAGTTTTATGTCCGCCATCTTGAATTTCCTATCATTTAAACTTAGAAAGACCAAATTACTTTTACCTTAATATTTGACCCTTTTAAACATTTTAAGATAAACAAATTTCATTTTTGAACGAAAATTTTGACACCTAATTATTATGATAAAAATGGAATCCGCCATGTTTCTAAACACTGATAGCGTTAATCCCGATTTTCTAATTGTACTAATAAATTTAATAAACAAGATTGAAAGTTATTCATTTAGCGAATGACTTTAGTACGAGAGACGAGGATAGTTTAATACCAACCCGTACAGAGTAAGACGAAGATAGCCATATAGATTCCTAATAAAATTAAAAT
>JASTWP010000572.1:0-131327 GCA_030770255.1 Temnothorax ravouxi
CATGGCCATTCCAGGTTGTCAAAGGCACCCTGGAAGTCCACAATTATTCCCAAGCACATACTTGTGCTCGGACCCACTCACGCACTCACGCACACTGTTCCACGCACTCTCGGTCGAACGTCCCTTCACAAACCCGTGCTGTGCCTCACACATTCTTCCACACATCAATCGCTCAAGCCTGTTTACCATCAATCGCTCTAACACTTTCCCAAGCACAGACAGCAGGCTGATCGGTCTGTACGACCCGGGGTCCGACCGCACTTTCTCCGGGGACTTCAACAGTACAACCACTCTCGCAGTCTTCCACGCCTTAGGAAAACGATTGGTGCTCAGACACACATCATATACTCTCTTCAACCATCCCGGAATAGCACGCCAAGCGGCACGCAACATTTCCGCAGTCACTCCATCCAACCCGAGTGCCTTACCCATTTTCATTGCTTTCACAGCCACATCCATTTCGTTCCACTCAAATGTCCTTTCGATCTTCTCTCTCTCTGCCAATCGTTCATCTTCCATCCCCGTGTCTGGGAAGAAGCGATCTAGCAGCACATTCGCACTCTCTTTCCACGTACTCGTCGTTCTGTCACCCACTTTCATGGCACTCAATCTGTCTCGTCCATACTTTCCCATACACACTTTATACACATCACCCCACGGATCCTGATTTCCCTTATCACTCACGAACTGTCTCCAGTTCTCCTCTTTCACTCTCCACAACATTCTCTTATACTCTCTAAGCGTACGCTTATACACATTCAAACACTCTTCCACACGATCCCTATTTCTCGCTCGCATTCGCTGGTAGGCACGCCTACGCTTCCTAACATCCTTCTTCATGCGCTCAAGTTCATTCGTCCACCACACAAGCTTCCTCGCAACCCCACACACTCGCCTTTTCATTCTGTTGTCATTCGCCCTCAGGATCCATGACGTGACGCGCTCCGCCAAGCTATCGGCGTCCCAGTCATCCATCACATTCACAGCATCTTCAGACGCATACTCCACCAGATCGCTCTCATATCCCTCCCAGTCCACGTTTCTGCACACCCACCTAGGCATACGTTCCACACGCTCAACATTCACACCCCAAGTCATACGTATCAGCAACACGTTATGGTCGCTGATACCCCAGTCACTCTTGACTTCCCATTCATACTGGCACCCCCCAGACACATCGCTGACGAGAGTCACATCAATATTGCTTTCCCCATTGGGTCCGCTAAAAGTGTAACTCTCGCTCGGCTCATTCAACACAATCATACCATTTGCGACGATCCACTCCTCAAGCACTCTCCCACGCATTTCACTTTCTCTACTGCCGCCCCTGCCCTTACTGTACCATAAGGGAGAGACGGCATTCGCATCCATACCCACCAGGACACGCTTTCCTCTGGTCGCCATTTGCACTCTGTCCATGTACGCCAGATACGGCTCGATGTCCTTGCAACCGGTGGCTAAAAGTCCACAGGCTGCATCCACACCCATGGACGTGGTGCGAGCAGGAGGACAATACGCGGCGGAGATGGCGAGTCAGAGGGAGGTAACGCCGTCGAGGGACGTGCTCGTTCCGAAGGCGGAGGTCCAAATAATAAAAATGCCTTCCAAATCCCATCCTGCTCCGATAGACTACTCCAATTCCGAGGCGGAGATCATTTCGCTCGATAATAGCAACGGCGATGTTCCGTTGGAAGACTTGCTCCAGGGGACGCAGAGCCAGAGGGCGGACCTTCCAGGCGAGCAGCATTAAGAGGGGCAACATCAGGTTGGTCCACGTGACAGCAAAAAGACATTTCCATAGTGAAAAGACATTTAATTTAATTTTATTGTGAACGAGGCTTTAATAGTCTGAATTTGATTTCTCTGGTTTGATTATAATTTTTCTAGTGCTCCTGCACATTCTTATTACGTTTTACATATTGTTTAAGCGTTTTATAAGAAATTTCTCATAAAAAATGAGATTGTTCATTTATTAATATTTTAGACTTCCAAGTGCATAGATCGTCTTCAGATACTTCTCTTTAACGATTCCTAGGCTTAAATTAGCCAAATTTACAGTTTTTAAGGTTCAAGGTCACCGATTGAAATAACGGTGCGACGGCCATTTTATTGGTATTAAATTACTTCTGACGGTTAAATGAAGCGATCTGTACACTTTAAACGCGAGTTTTTGCGTTAGATTAAAAGCGCACCGCAACAGGTGGATTTCGGTAGTTATAGGTTTTTTATCGATTCGACGCGATAAACGTGTTCATTTCGTTCCTAGAAACCTACCTGGGCGATCAGAAGCGCGAAATTCCTTTTATTTAAACTTTTGATATTTTCAAGGTCACTTGCTCAATTTTGTACTTTGCGTTAATTTTTGAGTTTGCTTATTCTTTTTAGACCTTCTAGAAGCTAGATATGTGATTCGTTTAGCGAATTTCACGTTATTACAAGTTTTGACCTTGGTAATTAACAATTGTAATTAACCGTAATTATGGTAATTGCGGATTAGATTCGAGTTCAGGGAGCTTCGAGAAGCTCATATATATCTTTCTTTTCGTTAAAAAACGAATATTTAAAAGTCAAGGTCACAAGTCGTAATAATCATAATTAATGATTTTTATGCGTAAATTTTACTTTCTTTACTTAAAAGAAGTCCAACGAATCGTTACTCGACCGGTTAAACTCATTTATTAAAGATTTTATCTTTTTTCGTAATTATTGATTTTCCAGCGTGAATTTACATTGGGGAAGCCTTGTACGGCACCGCGCGATAATATTCGCTATTTAAAAGTTCATAAGCACGTCTGGTTAATTATTTCTCTCGTTTGTCGTATTTCGACAAATTAATTATTTCTCTTTTTTATAATTCATTGCGAGCACCTAACGATTCGTTGAATTTATATCAGAGGTATTAATACGCCTCTGTAATACGAAAGCCGCAATCTTTCGTTATTTTATTTCTCTAACGAACTTTGTTCGTTTAATTAGGGAATTGTGCAATGTGTAATTACGCGAGCGTGTATGCATTGCAGGATTCAATTTATTTTATTTCCTTTTTAAAGGATAAGGTAAGGTAAAAATATAAAAGGCATGTAGTCGCGAGTCATTATTTATTTATTAAAGATTTCAGTTTTGCGTAGTTTGGTAATTTGATATTCTTCGAAGTAACGGTTTTTCGTGTTCAGACTGGTCGACTACATGAGTGAGAGAGATAGCGAGATCGCGCGACGGTACCATCTTCTGATTGGCCCGAGGCGCGGTAGTGGGGATGGCGCTTCCCGAATCTTATATAAGGGAAGCGTACGAGGCGAACGAGGAGTTTGCTGCAAACTTTCTTAGCGAGAGGATGTTCGAGATCGTCGCGAATAATACGTCGTGTGCGTTGAAAGCTTTCGTTGCATAATTGTACGGGAGATACTTTGCGTAACTCGATACGCGTAAATCGATTTCGTAAACGCGGTGAATATCCCGGATCACAGCATTGTCGTGATTACGTTATCTTGTCCTATTGTGCGTGTGTGAATGAGATGAAAATATACTCTGTGTTATTATTAAATTAATTCACGAGTGACATTCATTCAAAGACCTTTCCTTTCCTTAATTATCTTCGATAACTTCGTGCGTAATTGAGAACGACGAAGGAAGAATCCAGACAGGAAGGAAGGCATCCCAGGAATTTCTGCAAGGTCATTCCATTTCCGTTCTACGTAAGCGGTTAAAACGTAGTGGCGACCGTTATAGTGACATCAAGTAGTAAGTCTCTTTATCGTTAAGACCTCGTGTTCGGTCATCCTCACCGAACCGGCAGTACACAGACACTACATACATTTCGCCGAAGTCTCCCTTCAGCCACACACACACGCCATATTCATCCGAGCACTCTCTTACACACATCGCTTCAAGATTGGGGTCATTCACTACCACTGCTGCTTTAATACATTCACCCTCATTCACAATTACATCCATTCGTAGCGGGAGTCCAACTACTCTTCCATCCTTCACACACGGCTCCTGCAGCAGTGCCACACTTACTCGACGTTCACACAGCATTTCACCCAGATCACACATAACCGCATACGCTCTCTGACAATTACTCTGCACCACATTCATACTCGAGACACCCTGCGTACCCTGCCTAGCCATGGTCGATGGTGCCAGCGTGCCTCTCTCTTGCTACCGCGTACGAGGGACACCCCCTATCGTCCACCGCGTGGTTATGTGGTCGCCCCCGCCTCTTACAGGCAGCGCACACCTTTGGCCCAGCAGTATTTGGGCACTTGTCGCGCTGATGACCCCCCTGACCGCAGTGGGAGCACGTATCCACCGTTGCTCTGCAATGTCTCGCAATGTGGCCTAAATCCAGGCATCTGAAGCACCTGATCGGAGCTGTAAAGTCAACAACCCTGCAACTTCGCCAACCAATATAAATTCTCGACGCCTTTTTAAATCTATCGCGAATGCCGGGTGTCACCTCGATTACCCAGTTCACAGTGTCTTCGCTCTCTTTGCCCAGTTTAAACCGGAACGCGCAATCTTCCGCGTACGATTTCGTCTCTACCCCGTCCAAAAGTTCCGGGTTCTGCCTACCAATGGCGCGTCTGACACCATCGACGTCCATATCCCTAGGCACGTCATAAATAATCATACGCGGTCTTCGAGCCGTCGGAGGGGCCGCCGTGAGCCCCTTCTCCTTAATCGCCTGGTTGGCTATTATTTTCTGCGCATCAGCCTTTGAGTGCGCTTGTAAGATGACCCTCCCATCCCTGGCCTTCCTAACGCTCCTAATTCTGATATTAGACGCTACCGGATCAATAACTCCCAATAGCGTCTTCTTTATCTTGCAACCGGTGGCTAAAAGTCCACAGGTCGCATCCACACCGATGGACGTGGTGCGAGCTGGAGGCCAATATTCGGCTGAGATGACGACCCACCGAGAGGCGACGCCGTCGAGGGACGTGATCGTTCCAAAGGCGGAAGTTAAGATTGTAAAAGTACCTTCCCGATCCCATCCTGCTCCGGGAGACGACTCCGGTTCCGAGGCGGAAGTTATTTCGCTTGATAATAGCAACGGCGATATCCCATTGGATGATCTTGCTCCAGGGGACACAGAGCCAGAGGACTGACGTTCCAGCCAAGCAGCAGTGAGGGGGCAACGTCAGGTTGGTCCATGTGCGACGATAAAAGACATTTTTCCGGTGTGAAAAGACATTAAATTTTATTTTGTGTGAACGAGGCTTTAATAGTCCTGAATTTGATTTCTCTGGTTTGATTATAGTTTTTCTAGTGCTCCTGCACATTCCAATTACGTTTTACACATTAGTTTAAGCGTTTTATACGGAATTTCACATAAAAAGTGAGATTGTTTATTTGATAATATTTTAGACTTTTGAGTGCACAGATCGTCTTCAGATACTTCTCTTTAACGATTCCTAGGCTTAAATAGCCAAATTTCCATTTTTTAAGGTTCAAGGTCACCGATTGAAATAACGGTGCGACAGGCCATTTTATTGATGTTAGATTACTTCTGACGACAGAATGAAGCGATCTGTACACTTTAAACGCGAGTTTTTGCGTTAGATTAAAAGCGCACCGCAACAGGTGGATTTCGGTAGTTATAGGTTATTTATCGATTTGACGCGATAGACGTGTTCATTTTGTTCCTAGAAACCTACCTGGGCGATCAGAAGCGCGAAATTCCATTTATTTAAACTTTTTAAATTCTCAAGGTCATTTGCTCAATTTTGTACTTAATGGTAATTTTTGAGTTTGTCTATCCTTTTCTGACCTTGGAGAAGCTATTTATGTGATTCGTTAAGCGAATTTCACGTTATTACGAATTCTGACTTTTTTAATTAACAATTGTAATTAACCGTAATTTTGGTAATTGCGGATTAGATTCGAGTTCAGGGAGCTTCAAGAAGCTCAAATATATCTTTCTTTTCGTTAAAAAACGAATATTTCAAAGTCAAGGTCACAACTCGTAATAATCGTAATTAATGAATATTTATGCGTATTTTTCACTTTCTTTACTTAAAAGAAGTCCAACGAATCGTTACTCGACCGATTAAACTTCATTTATTAAAGACTTTATCTTTTTTTAGTGAATTATTGATTTTCCAGCGTGAATTTACATAGGTGAAGCCTTGTACGGCACCGCGAGATTATATTCGCTATTTAAAGTTTTATAAGCACGACTGGTTAATTATTTCCCTCGTTTGTCGTATTTCGACATTTACATTATTTTATCTGGTTCATTAATTCATTACGAGCACATGACGATTCGTTGAATTTATCTCAGAGGCATTGATATGCTTTCGCGAAACGAAAGCCGCAGCCTTTCGTTAATTTATCTCTTTGACGAAATTATTCGTCTAATTACGGAATCGTGCGATGCGTAATTACGCGAACGTATATGCATTGCAGGATTCTATTTAATTTAATTTCCTTTTTACAGGCTAAGATAAGGTAAAAAGATGAAGGCATGTAGTCGCGAGTCTTTATTTATTTATATATTAAAGATTTCAATTTGTGCGTAGTTTGGTAATTCGAATATTCTTGGAAGTAACGGTTTTTCCTGTTCAGACTGGTCGACTACATGAGTGAGTGAGATAGCGAGATCGCGCGACGGTACCATCTTCTGATTGGCCCGAGGCGCGGTAGTAGGGATGGCACTTCCCGAATCTTATATAAGGGAAGCGCAGAGAGAGCTCATGGTTGTTTGCCGTGGCCTTTCTTAGAGAAAGGATGTTCGTCGATTGACTTTGTCAAAGGATCGTAGCATCAGATTCGTGTACGTTGAAAGCTTTCGTTGCTAAATCGTGCGGAAGATACTTTGCGTTACTCGATACGCGTAAATCGATCGTGCGAACGCGGTGAATATCCCGGATCACAGCATTCTAGTGATTACGTTACCTTTGCCTAATTGATTTGTGCGTGTGTGAATGAGGATAAATATATATACTCTGTGTTATTATAAATATAATTCACGAGTGACATTTATTCAAAGACCTCTCCTTTCCTAAACTTATCTTCGTGATATTCGTGCGTAATCAAGAACGACGAAGGAAGAATCCAGACAGGAAGGAAGGCATCCCAGGAATTTCTGCAAGGTCATTCCTCTTCCGTTCTACGTAAGCGGTTAAAACGTAGTGGCGACCGTATATTGACAGCAAGTAGTAAGTCTCTTTATTATAAAGACCTCGTGTTCGGTCACAACCTCATCCACCGATTTCTCAGTGCTGCTCGCTATCACGACTGAGCAGTCCCTATCACGCAACCCGCTTTTGCTCACATTCTCCGACCCGGCGGAGGCCCCCACCTGCGCACGACGGGGTACCTCTTGCTTTTGTACCACCTCCGCGAATGTAACTGGCGGTGGGCGGTTCGTTTCCGCCCTTTCCGCCAGACGACCCCTCAAAAATGCGTTGTCGCAACCTAGCTGCATAACCACTTTACTTGCTTCGCTGAATAATGCAGCTATTTTCTGTCCCGCCGTTTTGGTAAACTTTGCGTTCGGGTCAGAAAGGATTTTCTCGAGCTTTAGCCTAACACTATGCATCGTTACAGCGGTCAATCCCTCTCGAGTCGCCGCATTTTCGCCCACAAAAACATCTTCGTCCTGACTCGCTGTCGACCTCGCTCTCGCGATCGCCCAGCAAGGGCTGGACCGAGTTCGCCCGCAGCCGATTGGTCTCCCGGTCCACACCCTCTCCTGCCACTTCATCCGACTCACTCTGTACGCTCCTCGCGGGTGTCTGAGAGCCAGGCGGACTCCTAGCCAACTTCCCACTACGTGGGAACGTACGCTGTAGCGGATCACCCACCAGGCTCTCCTCGTCCGTCAATTCTGTCTCCGCGTCATCTAACGCCTGTTTTGTCGCCCACTTTTTCAGTTCGTCCTGAGAGGGCTTTGTCGAGCCCTTATGGCTGCTGACTTTAGTCAGCGCTACCGTTACCGCTTTGGTAATCGCTTTTGGCGCGTCCGCTCTGTCACCGCCAGTCTTCGTCTTAGTCGCGGTCTTGTCCGTGTCCGAGTTACCTTTGTCCGTATCAGTCTTTCGCCTTTTTGTCAACTTTATGTCCGTCCTGGTTATGGGGGTTTTTTGTGTTCTTCATATTAGATAGTTTAAATTAGTTACGACGGTTCGGCCATCATGGCAGCCCATACTCGTATGGGCATCTATCCCCGCCGGATAACAACCCTAGTTACATGCATGGAAGCTGAGAAGCAGCTTGTCGGGCGATCACTCCTATCCATGCAGACGTGACTCTATTAAAAATGTTAAGTAATTTGATGCTAAAAGGTTTAACGTCACCCCTACTGAATGAGCACGTATGCCCCGCGACACCGTTCACTCAAAGTTCGGGCTAGACGTTGCCAGCGTATCTTCCCACTAGCGGGATATGAGGAAATAGTGATCAGGCTAATCCTCCACACATGCGCCCGGGAGGCCGACTTCAATTCCCGAATAGGCTCCGCCCAGACACGGCAGCGGTTCTTTCCACATTAAACATGCGGTTTTTACGCCGCAGAGGTCAGGTACTAACATGTCCGCGTCCTACGGTCGTGGGGCTACTACTCCCCAGCTTGGTTAGTCTTCAGGAAATATCCATCGACACCCGACCGCATCTCTATCACTCGACGAACACCTAGACATGGACGCGCACAGACATGGACACTCGCTCACTCACACACCCCCCAAAACCCCCGCACCCCCTCCGGAAGGAGCCGGTAGCAGCCCGAAGGCCCGCGGGCCGGGGAAACCCGCGTATCGCCTTAACTCTGTTAGTCTACGTAGGCTAAGCCTATTCGTAGCTTCCAGTGGGAACCACGCTGGAGGTAGAGTACGACTTGGCTGTGATAGGCTAAGTGCTGCGGTACAGCATGCGTTGCGCTTCAACAGCCCTGTAGAACATGACTTTGCAAAAAGATGCCCCCCTCTTACTATAGCGAACCGGCCGGCCGAGCGGTCGGCGACGCACGGTAGCACGGTTGGTCCCAAAAGATCAACGCCGCGTGTTGCTTTGGATGGTGTTTAGCAACTTAAAGTACTCCGCGGCGTGTTGCCTTGGAGATTAGGCGAATCTTAGAGTCTGCGGCGTATTGCTTTTAGCGGCGTGTTGCTTTGGGTGGTAGTCAGCAACTTATGCACACTACGCACGCGGCGTGTTGCTTTGCAGCGAACAACGCACGCGGCGTGTTGCTTTTGCCAACAGCAACAGCTACAAGACTCCAAGCTCGCTCGCGGCGTGTCACCTCGAGACCGCCGACGACAAAGATATTCGCGGCGTGTTGCTTTCGAGACTTAACACGGGGGTTGTCGCCCACCGTTTATATAACGCTATACAACGATAAACACCACGAGGGTGTTGTCGACATCCTACTCTCCCACCGTGCGTGACGCAGCACAGCAGAAGAGCAGAACGCCCTTAGACCATCCTCCGCTCGCAACACTGTCGGGTCGGGCCAGCTAGCTCTCCGGGTGCGTCACGTCTCAAAAGAGACACCCAGAGGCTCCACTGAGCCCAACAAACCCATTTCGGGATCCCAGACAGATATGCGAGCGCGCCCATGAGGATGGCCCGTATCATTTCCACCGGGCTGACGGCATGACGCTGATGGGGCACAGGCGAGTGCCAACCACCACATACCGTCGCCCGGGGTCCGCTCCAGTACATAGCAGCAACACGCCGCGTTTCGTTAGTTCCGTATGCATCTCAACAATTCCGTGTATGGGCGCCTAAGCGCTTTGCCACTGTCCCGTGATTATTGTTCCCGTAAGTCATGTCTACTCCCACCAGTAGATAGGGACAGTGGGAATCTCGTTAATCCCTTCATGCGCGTCACTAATTAGATGACGAGGCATTTGGCTATTTGTTTCGTTTCAGGCAGAACGACCGCAATTAATAGGACAGTCATTCCGATCTGCAACGATATTGCAAGGCGGTTTGCTGTCGGTGTTCGCAGCTAACACCCTGGAAGTGCTTGAAAGGAGCTGTCTAGCAGCTCTCGCTCTACTAATCATGCACACTCACATTCGTGCTCATCCGCCGATGCGGAGGCGCCCAACTCTACGTGCCACCCCAACGTGCACGAATCGCGGTAACGTTCTGCCCCGGTACATAACGAGTTGTTATTGCGTTGAACCTTTTCCAATTAAGCCATGAACCCCAGAGAACGCGAGTCGTGAGCGTACGCAGCTGGGCAGGTGTTAGGCCCAAACTACACAGCTCACTCACGCTCCTGGGGCTCCAGACACCTCGCCATGAGATCGTAATGGCGGTGAAACGGACATTATCACGCGGCACTCCTGTGCGCTCCGCCACCCGGTCCACTAGATCATTACAGGATCGGTACTTCTCCACCTTGCGCTCATGCGACACCTCCAACGCAGTTTCGCTGGATACTACCTGCGGGTCTACGACCACTGCCTCACCACCCTTAACAATGGTCAGGTCAGGCCGCCTCAAGCCGGCAGAGGTTGAATAGGCTAATTCCGCATCGACATGCCATCCCTTCTGCTGAAAGAAGCCACCAACTCGACGACAAAGGTCGTTGTGTCGTAGAATTCTCCCTCCGTGCGTTCTGAAGCAGCGCTGAACGCAGTGCGTCGGCGTCTCGATATCGGGACAACCAGCCCGACAGCGAACCTCGCGCCCATCACGACCTCGGGAGACTCTCGCTCTAGACGGAATACAGTTGGCCCGTATGTGATGATAGTGCACGTAGTCGGCTCCGGGAATGAGGTCGGCACCAGCCGACACCCAGTGGGAACTCAGTTTCGACGTTTCCGCCTCCCTGAGCCCGTTCCCATCGCACGACTCGCGCAACCAGGCTGCACACTGTTGTCTGAGCTCAGCGGTCGTATGCACCCTGTTGCCCCGGATGCGCATCTGGTTCTCACACCAAACCAACCGCCTAGCCACGAATGTGGTTTCGGCGGCGGCGCGCGCCGCGGGCAAAGTGCTGCGACACAACCGCTGCAGTCGGTCGAACTTCAGAATAGGGATTAGAGTCTTGAGTAGAGGCAAACCAAGCCCGCCACTCTGTATCGGCGCATGAAAATATCCAGCAGGAACATCATGGGGAAATCGTAACTGTAGTATAGTAAGAGCACCCGGCGAGCGCGTGATTAGAGGAGCGCCAGCATACGTGTATAGCGAGCGCGAGCGACACTGATCCGAGCATGAGGCAGAGGTGTTCCGGCCAGCGAACGAGACACACACGTTTGCGAGCGTTACTGTACTGTTTCATTAAATACATTTCTTTATTGAATTGAGAGTGAGTTATTTCTGATGTTCCCGATACATTACAATTGGCGACGAGGATGAACAACTGAAAGTAGTTGGAACGTACCATCGTAGTTGGAGGACAGGCGCACGCGGTCGACAAGTGTTGGGAGTTCGGAGTGGAATAACTAAAGTGATATTCCAATTGCACTTACACATGAGAGAAAGTGAGTGTTTAACGAACAGGCAACAAGCGCTTAGTGCGATAAATTGTTACGAATGAGTGACGACAGTGCGGCGCATAAAGAATTGGAGAAAATCGACATACAGAAGTTGACGAAACCCCAAGTAATTGAAATTCTGGGAAAATTTCCTCCAATCTCGGTGCTCCAATTATTTTCATTGGACGAATTACGACGAGCGGCATCAAAGACGGTAAAACGGAAGAGAGGCTTAAGCGAGCAGGAACCATCATCGTCAGCAGCTCAATACCAAGGAAGCACGACCGATGAAAACATAACGGAGCCAGCCGGAGCAAAAACTGAAAACCAGAGTAAACACAGAGACATTCCTGTAGAGGAATCCGAATCGAGCAACAACTCGGACGAAGATAACACTGAAGAATTACACGACGACAGCAGAAGTGAGATGTCGGAAAGTAAATTCGAGTTTCACGTGAAGAAAGATGATTGGGACACATATATCGAACGTTTAGACTTGTATTTTCTGGCGAACGACACAAAGAACGAGAAAAAAGTACCGATACTTTTGACAAAATGCGGAACAGAGACATACAAATTAATTAGAGAATTATGCGCTCCCACAAAACCAAAAGACAAGTCATTCGAAGAAATAGACTTAATGATGAAAAATCATCTGAATCCGAAGAGGAACGAAGCTATGGAACGGTGCAAGTTCCAACGTGCGAAGCAAGGACCGACGGAATCAGTCGCAGACTACGTGGCAAGACTGAAAGAGTTGGCGATAAATTGCAACTTCGAAAACCTTAGTAACTCTCTACGAGATCAAGTAGTATGCGGAGTCTACGATAGAAATACGAGAGTCGCCCTATTCAGCGAGGACAATCTGACCTATGAGAAAGCGGTGAAGATAGCAACGACCAGGGAGTCAGCGGTGCGGAACGCAGCCAACGCCGAAAAGCAGACGACGACAGAGGACACGGGGGTCAAGCATCTGGGAGCACACCGACGAGGTAAACAGACGTTAAACGCCAGATCAAAAGGTAAAAACGAGGAGTCTAGAGGTATTAAAGATAGGTATCAAAAGCGAAACCATTTTAAATGTTATTGCTGCGGCGTATTCGATGATCATTTCGCAAAAGACTGTAAATTTCAAAATATAACGTGTAATTTTTGTAAAAAACAAGGACATATGGAAAAAGTTTGTTTAGCAAAAAAATATGGTACTAACGATAAAAGCAGAAATAAAGAAAAAAACGAGAAAAAAGATAAGATGCATCACATAAAAAAAGCAGAGAGTAGTGACAGTGAGGATGAGAGTGACGAAAATTCAAATTATGATTTTCACCATATATACGCAAATAAAAGTAGTAAAATCTCCAAGATTAATAAGATAGTAGCTGATCCGATGTTCGCGGACGTATTAATTAATAATGTCAGAGTCGCGATGGAAATAGATACGGGATCGTATGTAACTGCTATTTCTGAACATGATAAACATAAACTTTTTCCAGATGTAAATACGATTGAAAGCGATTTAAATTTAACAAGCTACGGAGGAACGCAATTAAATCCAGTAGGAATGATAAAAAAGATGAATGTAAAATTTCGTAACTATGAAAAAAAACTAGACTGTTACGTAATGAAAGGCAAAGGGCCTATGTTAATGGGCAGACAATGGTTGAGGGAATTCGGTTTATGGCCTCTTAACCTTAAAAACTTAAATAATAATATGTTGAGTATTAAAAGTAACGAGGTGAGAGAACAAATGCTAGCTCGTTTTCCTATTCTGTTTTCAAACACGCAAGGATGTTATACTGGTAGGAAAATTCATTTAGTTTTCAAAGAAAATGCCAAACCGATACAGCTTAAACCTTACCATGCTCCCTTTGCCTTAACCTCAAAAATTTCAGCGGAAATACAAAGATTAATAGAGGCAGGAAACCTAGAACCAGTAAAAATAAGTAATTGGGCAACGCCAATTATACCAGTGTTAAAGAAAAACGGGGAGATTAGAATATGCGGAAACTTTAAAGTCACGGTAAATCCACAATTAATAATAAAAAGACATCCGATGCCATTAAAAGAAAAAATATTTTTAACATTGAGAGTTGGGCGTAAATGGTCTCAAATTGATTTAAAGCACGCGTTTATGCAATTCGAGTTAGATGATGAATCAAAAGAAGCTCTAACGATAATTACGGAAGATGGTCTGTATAGATATACAAAATTAGGCGAGGGTGTAGCTTCAAGTCCGGCTGAGTGCCAAGACATCTTAGAAGATATAATAAAGGGAATAGAAAACACAGAAGTATACATCGATAATATTTACTGTACAGGCAGAACAGATGAAGAGCATATTGAAACGTTGTATGAAATATTTTCAAGGTTAGAAAAGGCAGGCCTAAGAGTGAACTTGGCAAAATGTGATTTCTTCAAAGATCAGATAGAAATCCTAGGTTTTCTAATTGATGAAACAGGTTTAAAACCTAGTCCTTCAAAAGTAAAAGCTATTGAAAAAGCACCAATTCCAAAAAATCACAAAGAGCTCAAAGCATTTTTAGGTTTGCTTAACTTTTACGAAAAATTTTTACCAGATAGAGCAGATTTTGTAAAACCCTTATACGAGTTAAGTAACACAAAAAAATGGGACTGGACCAAAGAATGCACAAAAAGTTATGAGTGGTTAAAGAAACAGATAATGTCAGATAGAGTATTGATGTTATTTGATCCAGATAAACAACTAGTACTAGCGTGCGATGCTAGCCAATACGGATTATCGGCGGTATTGTCTCATCGACTCGATGACGGCACAGAACGACCTATTGCGTTCGCATCAAAGGTCATCCCCAAAAATGAACTTCACAGGGCAATCATAGACAAAGAAGCAGGTGCAATAATATTCGGCTTTAAAAAATTTTACCAGTATGTCTATGGTAATAAAATAATTTTAAAAACAGATCACGAACCTCTGAAATTCATTTTTGGTAATAAAAATATGTCAACAATGATACAAAGTAGACTTCAGAGATGGGCGTACTTCTTGTCAGGATTCACATATGAGATAGAAATTGTAAAATCGAGAGCAAACGGCAACTGCGATGCCCTATCCCGATTACCTATCGAAGACAACACGACAGTATTCGAATCTGAATTTACTAGTTTGAACTACATAAAAGACGGATTATCAACGTTAGATTTTAAGAGCGTAGCAAAAGAAACAGTTAAAGACAAAGTACTGAAAAAAATTGTTAGGTATACACAAAACGAATGGCCAGAATTAAAAGATTTGTCGGAAAAAGAAAAGAAATTTCACGGTAAACGTAATGAATTAACAATAGAAAAAGGATGCTTGTTATGGGGATACAGACTTGTTATACCAAAAAGCGCTACAAAACGATCTATTGACAGAGTTACATGCTTCACACTTGGGCATAATCAAAATGAAAAAACTAGCGAGAAACTATTTTTGGTGGCCGAACTTAGACGTAGACATAGAATCAATGGCAAATTCCTGTAAAATTTGCTTAGAAACAAGAATAGAACCCCCGAAAATCCCACTGACGCCATGGCAATGGCCAAGTAAACCATGGTCTAGAATACATGTTGATTTCTTGGGTCCATTTCAGGGTAATATGTACTTAGTGATTGTCGACGCGCATTCAAAATGGCCCGAGGTAATCAACATGAAGAAAAATACAACATCTAGCAAATTAATTTCAGTCTTTGACACATTATTTAGTAGACACGGCATTCCACATCATTTAGTAAGCGATAATGGACCTCAGTTAAGAAGTGCTGATTTACGGGAGTTCCTAAAAGGTAAAGGTATTAAGCACACGTTCTCCGCGCCCTATCACCCAGCTACAAATGGAGCTGCGGAAAATTTTGTTCGAACTTTTAAAGATAAAGTAGGCAAGATGATCAAAGATGGAATTGTCTTAGAACGCGCGGTAAACTTGTTTCTCTGCGACTACAGATCAACAGAACACAGTACCACAGGCAAAACGCCAGCATGGCTTATGTTAAAAAGAGAAATTAGAACGCGGTTCGACTTATTAAAACCCGATTTAGAAGTTCATATCGAAAATCAACAATTTAATCAAAAAAAACACAAAAATGGTAATCGAAAATGTAATCTGGGGATAGGCGATGTAGTATATGTAAAAGATTTTAGAAAGGACACCAACAATAGAACAAAAGCAACTATTATAAATCAAGTCTCACCCGTTACATTCGAGATAAAGTTTCACGATGGACATGTCAGTAAACGACACGTCAATCAAATAATTAGGCCGAATCAAAAACTAAAAAGGGGGGAAGATAGTGAAAGCAAAAATAGTTCAAACAATTTAAATAATTCTAATGAAAGACGCGAAGGTACCGATCATTGTAAGCGATCAATAAAATCCAAGAAAAAACTTGTAAACGGGCGTTCGAAAGACTATCGTAGATCAGCGAGACTCAGAGAACAAGCTGAGCGTAAACACCTAATTAAAAAGGGGGGGAGTGTAGTATAGTAAGAGCACCCGGCGAGCGCGTGATTAGAGGAGCGCCAGCATACGTGTATAGCGAGCGCGAGCGACACTGATCCGAGCATGAGGCAGAGGTGTTCCGGCCAGCGAACGAGACACACACGTTTGCGAGCGTTACTGTACTGTTTCATTAAATACATTTCTTTATTGAATTGAGAGTGAGTTATTTCTGATGTTCCCGATACATTACAGTAACCATCGCCTAATGGCCGTGCGTACCATTATATCAACGCCCCTTAACGTCTTAGCCGTGACTGTTCCCACTATCCAACGGTGATAATACCGTGGCAGGAGAAAGTCACGCAAAAGCCTCAGCCGCTGTTGCGGCTTAAGAGGCGCTTTAGTAAGCTGCTCGATGGAGTGAGCTAGGGGCGGATCATTGGCGAATTCCCTAGCACCTTCATACATGCAGCCCAGGTACGCCCAAATATCGACTGGGGATCTCTGCGGGATCAACGCTCCCCCCACGGTGAAGTAAGGTGTTGTGTCTATCTTCACCTTTTTGTCTTTACCGGACGCCACCATGGACAGTACTCCCGTTTTCTTTGCGTTGATGGTTAGTCCATTACGCGCAAAAGCAGCCTGAAGCCGTGTCAAGTTCTCCTGCAGACCGGACCTGGTAGAGGCAAGGAGCACAATGTCGTCTGCGTAGCCCAAGGCGCTGATCAACTCATCTCCCAACTGATAACCAACATCCTCCGAGAGAATTGCCAGTGCTCTATCCACGACCAGATTGAACAGTAGCGGCGATAGCGGATCACCCTGTCTAACGCCACGGCCGATCTTAATGGCCGACATACCACTGGTGACGGATCCAATCACCGTTTGCGCATCCGAGTAGACGGCCCTGATGTACTCCCTGAACTCCCAAGGGAGGTCCAGCTCTTCGAGAGTCTTATGTATGGCTGGGTGCGAGACCGTGTCAAATGCCTTCGACAGGTCGATGCACGCCAGATGTAAAGTCCGACACCGCCTTCGGGCATCACCGAGCACGGCCGACAGGACTGTGACGTTCTCACACACCCCATCTACCGGCCGGAAACCCCTTTGGCGAATGTCGAACACGTCCAGGGCCGCTAAACGTTTGGCAAGAATTTTGTGGAAATGTCTAATCACAACTGATCCTATGCTGAGAGGTCGGTATTCCGCCGGTACTGGCCGGTCGGACATCCCTCCCTTCTCCAGGAATACAGTTCTTGTTGTGGCGATCGACGAGGGTACCGTTCTTGCCAGGAGCAGCAGATTGAACAGAAGCGCACGAAGAGCAAGGGGAACGGCGTTCCACATCCTCGGCGTAATCTGGTCCAATCCGGGCGCTGTACCAGTCTTCATCGAAATCCTTCGAACCTCGTAGGGTTTTATAGGATCCCAGAGCGAGGCCTTATCCGCCACCCGAGTTGGGCTAGAGGCGGCGCCCTCACCTAGGCCTTCGAGATGAATACCTCTGGCCGTTGGTGGCCGACGGCTCTGGCTGGTACGCGCTACCTGCCTTGCTTCCCCGTACGACTCGCGCAAGGCCGCCATGTCACCATCCGCGCCACTGGACGCCTCCATTACGGGACGCCAGTAACCATCGAACTCGACAATGGACGGTCGCTCACGTTCCGAGCCGCCTCCGAGGACGTGCGATAGACAGGTCTTTGGGTTCTTCTTGTAGAGAGTCTGCACATGTGCATACTCCCTCTTTCTTTTCTGCTTCCTACTCTCTTTTGTGTTAGGAGGATTGCGCTGCTTGGCCGAGGCGCGCTGTGGAGGCCGCACAGCTGACGGCGGGAAAATCAAGCCCAGCCATCTCTCGATGGCCTGGACGTCGACCACCCCCGTCAGTAGAGCATCTCTCGCGATGCCTACGAGAGTATCAGCCTGATAGCTACGGAACGCTGAGCTCTGCTCTATGAGCTGGTTAATAATGTTCCGCAGCCTCTGAGATCTCTGGTCAGGGGAAGGCTGATGTGCGCTTGGATCGACAGTGTCAGACTCCATGGTCGCAGGGCTGGCGGCAGCTTCTATCATTGCCGCGCCATCCCTATTGCCCTCATCGATGCCAACCGCGTTACGCGATTGCAACTCTTGGCAGAAGACTCTAACCCTCTCGCGATAGGCCTCTTGACGACGCCTACCCTTGACAGCTTCGAGACTCCTATGGGGAAACCTCTCCTGCAAGTGTAAATTCACGAAGAGTTTCCCGGCTAAGGTGGCTGAAGCCTCAGCGCGAGCCATGAGCCTGACTTCCTCCACTGGCCAACGTGCTTTTACGCGCTCGACATTTACAGCGCTGTTGGCCACCACTGGGTGAGCCTTAGTGACATGCAAACTTAGACCACGCATGGTCTTGAACTCTCTTGGACACAACTCACAGCCATATGTTTCTGTCCCTTCTGTGATTTCGGACATGGCTCTACTTCTAGTGCGCGACGGACCAGCTACGACCCCGTCAGGCACCTCCGCATCAACGGCACTATCGCTTGCGCATCTTGCACGCAGTACCCGGGCCATCCGAGAACCCGGGAGTTTCACATTCATTCTTTGACTTTCCATTAAATTTACTGCGTGTAGGGGAGCAAACGGATTGACAACCGAGAGCTCCCCAGATAACCGTGCCCTTTCTTGGCCCCACAACTCACCATGGACATCGGTACTTGGGCCTGTATCGCTACAAGCCCTTAGGGGCGCACATAGGTCGCCATACCACCAACTTGGTTACTGCAGCGCGCGTACCGGTCAGACGGCGTCGGTCCCAGAGCAAGCTCTATGGGACCAAGCCGCACCAAACCGAAGCAACACCTTACACAGCGTTCCAGCGAAACCTCGAGGAGGTGGGTTGGTATGACTTGACCGGGAGAGGCTATGTATTCGCATCACCGGCCCAAGTAACTTTCTCTGACCCCAGGTCCAAAGAGACTCATATAAGAGAGTCATAGTTACTCCCGCCGTTTACCCGCGCTTGCTTGAATTTCTTCACGTTGACATTCAGAGCACTGGGCAGAAATCACTGCCCAGTGATTTCCCCGGGTGCAATTACTTCTTCGACGTACTTATGAATCTTTTTAAATTTTTGGGGATATGTCGATGTCGATCATGGATGATAGTGATAGAGAGGAGTGTATGGTTGGATGTAAACGATGGTATGTGGAGGATGCGTCCCCAAAAATACCATGCGATTCTCTGCGAGTCGCGATAGTGCCACTCCACTATATGCCCGCCTAACTCTTGTCGTCCGATGAGATCGTCGGTGAGAGTGTCAATCAGGGCAATTCACAACTAATTCCTGCCACACTGCCACCCATTACTATTAATAAAGAATAATTTATATAATAAATATTAGTAATTAATGGTGTTCGAAAAGCGCGCTCCCACAGCGCAGGAAGCGAATCAGGCGTGGCAACCGTGGCGACTAGGGAGCGCTGCCGATCGTTGAGGCAGTTGCCGGTCCGCGCTAGCGTCGCGACGATGCGAGAGAGAGACAGAACTACGGGCCGACTACGGCGTCATTCGAACACGGTTCGCGGTTCTAAGAACACGGTTCTCGAAAGATCTCAATTCGATATTCGTTGTGCAAGGTCGTGGCCACGGTTGCTAGGCAATTCGTCGCGAGATTTGCGATAGAGCGAGATACTTTGTAGTGGTATAGAAAGATTGCTAAAGTGTTTAAAGAATTCTAACGGACGATACGAATTTCGGAACGAATAACGGTGTGTAAAATTACATTCGAGTCGTCCTCGTGGTCCGTGCTGCGCGGCCGTGAATGCTAGCGTTCGGTTTAGTGCGAGAGAAGCGTGCTTGCATTTCGCCAGCGAGGAAAAGGCGATCGACTCGTCTTATGGGAACTTCGGGACAATACTTGAGTTGCTGCGCTTGTCCTTTGAGAGACGGATCTGCGGATCATCGAGATTTGCCGCCATCTTTGTCTTCGTGGTCTACAGCCGAGATACGATCATCTACGATAAGTACTTTGTGATTCTCTCTTTCCGTAAAGAACGGATAAGCGTGTACCACGCATTTTCGCTTATCGAGATACTCTCGTTTCTGTCTTTCCGATATTCGTCGGATAATTCTGTCTACGACAGATCTCCTCGCAGAAATATCAACGATACTGTGTATCACAATACTTTCGGTTCGCGTTAATCTGACGAATTCCTCGAGGTGAATTTTGATCTGAATATTCCGTGATTTATATAAACTGATGCTACGTTTCTTTTTCCTTTGTCAATAAGAAACATCGTCATTCGACGGTATCTATTTCTTTCAAGCACGATCTCGCTTACACACTTTGATTTACCGTAATTTACAATCGCGAGTTGCAGTTACGGTAAGTGTAATTTTCGTTTCAAAACAACTATCTGCAATAGCAAATACGTGTTTGATTCCCTTAAGAAAACTTGACGGTTTCAAAATAGCTACAATAATTTCAGGCTTTGCAAGATTTATTTGCAACTTTAAGACGTAGTGCGATATGTTATTTTCAACGAAATGAAAGTAAGAACATTTTACGATTTTTATTGCTGTGCAAGTTTTATTTGAAGCGTTTATACAGATCCGTGTGCGAAAAACGATAAAATAGAAAAAAAAACGAACAAAAATGCTCAATTTTTCCTTTTCTCGTTTGATATCTCGAAAACTATCGATCGTACGCCAAAATATCACTGAACGTAACTTGTAGAGCTGGGAAAAATCCTATAAAAAACACCTATTATGTTACTTTTTTGCGTCAATGAAGTCGAAAATCTTAGCGAAAGCGTTCAGTGCCGCGTATCGACGTAACCAACGCGCCGCTGACGCGATACGCGATGGCGACGACTCTCCACTTTGAGGCGCTCTACAAGGCGTAATGTTCAACGAAATGAAAATAAATAACAAATAAAAATTGTAGGTTTTTTACGCTCTACAAGTTTCATTTGAAGCATTTTTGCAATTTCGGACGACAATAATGAGTAAAAAGAAAAAAACTAAATATCATACTTTTTTATTTTCCCTTTCTCGTTCGATGTCTCGAAAACAATCGATTCATACGTAAAAATGTCATACGACATAATTTGTAGAGCGTAAAGAAAGCTTTAAAATGAGCTCCGATTCGACCTTGTAACTTTATTAGAAACCGAGTTATCGCGGAAAAACCATTTTTTCCCATTTTTTACTCCCGTAAAAAAAGCAAGCGGGAAACAGAGATCGAAAACTTAAGATTAAGCTTTTCTTGAGCCCCCCAACACCCCCCAAAAGAAAAATCCTGGGTCGGAATTATGTCTTTTTTAAATGTACATAGTGACTGTGAAGCCATCAGCCAAGGCTGACGTTTCAAGGTCGGATACTTCCCGGTATTCAGAACAACGCCAACCAATCACGGGGATCGCAGAGATGTCGGCAGATCCAGGCGTGGGAAAGCCTGTCGATCCTGACTATAGTGCCGACCAATCACAGGCAGTGACCATAGAAGAGGTGGAGATCTATACCGAGCAGGATCTCACTCAACGGGAGATCTTCGTAGAACTGGCGGAAGCGGAAATAGAGCAGACGATACGCCAAGGTGGGCTACAGCCCGCTGGAACGAACAGCGGCGAGACCGACGAGGGGCAGAGGCTGGAGGAGCAGGTCGCAGAGCAAACCCAGGTGGAAGCAGCGGCTGGCGCATCCCTCCACATATAGATAAAGCCATCCCGTCATATGTTATTTGTTTTTGAGAAAAAAAAGCAGAGACTTATTTTATTTTATGACATTTTATATTTCAGACTCTAGCTGAAGGACCAATCAAGGTCAGATGTTAAGAAAACTTTTATGTTACTTGATTATTCAAGGTTTTATTATGCGATTAGGATAAGATGTTGACATACGCCGAGCGTAATACACAAACACGTGAAAGACACGACAAATTAAACAAACACTTCAATTACCTTTCACCCATCCCACACATTCCTAAAAGGGAAAGCGAATCGCAGAAGAGAGCATTGGAAAAGAGCCATCCGATGGCCATCACGCAGTTAGAGCAATCAAGCGACACATATGTAGCAAATCGAGTCATTGAGCAGACAACCATTCTTGTAATGATCACAGTATTAATTCTTTTTGCAATTTTGATAATATACACCTTGTTCGTAATACATTCGTTGTAATGGACAGGGAGAAACTTAGAGACATAATATTAACGTCAATTTTCGTAATTTTCGCATTTATTTTAATTTTCAGCTTATACGCAATATATAGGGCCAATAGGGCACCATGAAGGTCAAAGAATACATAACGATAACATTTATCATTTTCTTTCCATTAATAACATCATTTCCCGACACAAGCACCATAATGACACTATTCACACTATACAACATGTATTTGTTAGTTTTAGAAAGCGAGATAGACCCACGAGTCATTCGCGACATAGATTAAGACGATAAAGCAAGTTTTTGCGAGTTCCTATACGTAAGACGCGATTTCAAGGCGCAGGGAACATTTTTACATTGATTTTACATTGATTTATAGAGTTTGATTAATTTTGAACAAGTTTGGCGAGTACGCATGAGTTCCAGCCAATGGGAGCACACCCAGGCTGTTAGATATGAGTTTTTAGAGTAGTGAAGTAAATTCATGCTCCGAGTAATTCTAGTCGACAGAGAAGGCCTACAGGAACGTATCCTGGCCGTAATTGTATTAACCATATTTATTTTACGATTTTTGATGACTTTTGAGACTTCGGTCTATTTACGCGAACAACCGACCAATCAGGAACGAGCACGGCTCGAAAGCAGCATGAAGCGTTGTAAACGCGTTAATTCCGTTTAATTATTATAATTTTACGTAATTCCTGTCGAATACATTTAAATTTAAGCGACATTATGTACGCGCGGTAGATCCTAAGCATTACCGCGAAATTTTATACTTACCGTCCAATGACTGGGCGAGACGATCCATGGGGAGTCCGGTACCTGAAAATAAAGAAAGGGGATTAGAAATAAATTAGTCCTACACGCGGGTACTTACTTGAGGAGTCCTGGTTCGTCAAAATGACCATTCGAAGGTCACTCGGATTGATTCCGGGTGACTCGTCGCGAGTAGCATTGCGACGGCTGGCATCCGTCATGCACGAGCTCAAGACGATGTCCGCCGTCCGATGAGGTGACAGGCCTATTCAGTTCTCAGGAGCTGAGCCGAAAAACCGGCTCAGTGAGTCGTGCGGGAAAACGCGCTCCAGGGATCGCGTCGCCCGACATCCTCGTTCGCGATTGGCCGAGAGCGTTAACGCGCGCGAGTTAGCATAGCCCGCGCAAAAGGAGAGGCATTGCGCCTGCGCGGCCATAAAGTGGGAGAGTATCACCCGTTCCTCCCGGACAGTTCTTCGCGAGCATTCGGCGCGTTAACACGTATTCATAGTAATCGGTAGCGCATTAACATCCGAGCCCGTTGATCTTATCCCGTTGACCGCTAGCGATATTAGCGTGAATATATCTCAAGTAAAGAGATCGTGTACGCGTGTAAACGGGTATTCATCGGGAATATCCAACGCGACATTCCGACGACAAGTCGTGACAAGCTCATATCCGCCGTTAGATTATTCTTTCGTACGCGGCTGAGAATATTTCCTGTACACCTGGAATTATTAAATCTTTTATTATTATTAAAAGTAATCCTTGTGTGTATTCAATGTGCGCCTCATAAGTTCCCGTCCGTTATAAATTCGTCGTTCGTACAAGGGCGTGGTCGACAAGTTCAGACACGTTCGCTGCGTAGAAGACGGCAGCCATCTTGCTGCAGGAGGGACTTGGCGTAACGGCTTTCTGTGTTTATGCTGAAAATACAGTGGCGACCGTTATTTCAGCCAAAGTAAGTGGCTAGATTAATTATTCATAAAATATATTCGTTGTTCCGGTCACAACTGGACTACAATATTTTTTAGATTATTAATATTATTCCAGCGACAACCGTCCTTATTATTTCGGCAATCAAGATTAAACGTCTTTAGATTGTAAAGAATATATTTCACGGTTTCTTTTCCTTTTTTTGTAATATAAGCGACTGCGAATATTTGATCTGTCCATCTTCGTCTCATTCTTGATTTCACCTGCCCTTGATTTCTTCGTTTTTTCATCAAATCGAAAGTAATAATTCTGATCGTGCACCGGTATTCGAAACCTTTTCGTGAACAATAATCGCTCAGTTAGAGCAACGTACTATTATTTTCAAACAAACGGCATTATTATTCAATTTAATAATATTATAAAAATTAATAATACAGGACAAATACAAAATATATAATAATTAGATTTATAAATTAAAATAATTTCTTTCTTAAATAACTTCACAGCATCCCTAAAAGGTTGGAAAATCCCTACCATCCCAACCTTATTCGGGCCCTTACGTAATTGAACATATCCTAAAATCTTACGTTCCAATAAAGTTAAAAATGCCACCCCTACTAAAACAATTAATAAAATTAATAATATACTAATTAAATTCAATAATATATATATTATTATATCTAAAGAATATGTTCAATAATCATTCACTACTATTCAAATTCCCTTAATTAAAATAATTATTACTTATATAATAAAATTTTTTTATATCTATATTAAATTCTAAATTTAATGCACTTTTCTGCCAAAGTAATTATACAATATATTATATTATAAGATAGATAGAAAAGTACTTTATTACCCCAAAGGGGTCTAAAAGGGCGTTTTGTAGGGACGTACCCAACCTTGTACATCTGGTTTACATTCAATTAAATACATAACATTACAATAATTTACATACAATAAATTTATTATAGACATATTCCTCTTCAATCCTTTTCGCTGTCCTCCTTGGTCCTCTTTCCGTTGACTTGTTGGATCAACCTTCTTCCTTTCCCATTTTCCTCCCTCCTCCAACTCGTCTCATTTCCTCTATTGCTTTCATCCATTCTTCTCCCTCTCCCTTCTCTCCCAGTAATCTCTTCCACTACAGTCTTGCCATCCCTCTCCGTCCCACTCCTCCCATCTGGCACACTCCTCCCATATGTGTTCCCATGTTTCCTCGTCCCTCCCACACATCCTGCACCTTCTATCCTCCTCTTCACCCCAGTATAGTCCCTCCCTCACTTCATTACCAAGTCTGAATCTTGCCACCCTGCTCCATCTCGCTTCCTCCCATCCTTTCTTTAAATAGTCCGGGATCCCTTCCTTCCTTATATTCTTATACCACCTGTTGTACTTCGATCCCGTGATCTTTTCCATCCTTTCTTGTCTATCCTTCTCTTTCTCCTTCTTCTCCAATTCCTCCTCCTCCAGCTCTTCTTCTTCTTCCGTTTCTATTCCGATCCCTTCCAAGTAGTCTTTTCTCTCATGCTCCCATTTTCCTATTATCCTTCTTCTCTTCCATCTCTCTTTCATTTCTTCCATACACTTTCTCGCTATTTCTCCTCCTCTACCTTCTCCCAGTTTTCTTTCAAACTTCCACGCTCTCTTGCTTGCTCTAGCTCTCATCTTCTCTTTTCTAGCTCGTCTATGACCATATATCCCGGCGTCCTCCAGTTTAATCCGAGTACCCATCTTAGATATCTCTTGAATACCTTCAACCTCACTCCTTTCCTTCCATCCCCATACTTCTGCTCCGTATCCCATCACCGTCCATATCAGGGTGTCATATAGCCAGATTCTTCTTTTACAGTCCTTTTTCCACATCCTCTTCCCTAGTCCCCACACTTCCCTCATTACTCTTGCTGCCTTCCTTCTTCTCTCTGTAATGTGCGCCTCCTGTCCTCCATTCTCCTTCAGCGTGTACCCCAGGTACTTGAATTCTTTAACCTCCTCTAATTTATTTCCTTTCCATCTCCAGTCGTACTTCTTCTTCCTTCCTCCTCCCTTTCTGAACCTCATTATCTTTGATTTCTCTATACTCAGAGTTAAACCTTTTCTGTCTAGATATCCTTCCAGCCTGCTTATCATTGCTTTCATGTCCTGCTCCTCCTCCGCTAGCAGTGCTATATCATCTGCATACATTAGCGTGTATATCTTCTCTCCTCCTAATTTCACGCCTCCCCATCCACCCTTCTTTATGTATTCCTCTATGTCTGCGATTAGTAGATTGAATAGTATTGGGCTCAGTGGGCATCCCTGTCTCAAGCCTTTCGCTGTCCAAAATTGTCCTCCACTCTCTTTTCCTCTCCCTACTCTGCTCTTTGTTTCCCTCAGTACTTCCTCCACCCTGTCTATCAGTCCTTGTCTCACTCCTCTTTCTCTCATTGTTTTGATTAACACTCTTTTATCCACTGAGTCGAAGGCCGCCTTCAAGTCCACAAAAAATACAGTCATTTTTCCTTTCTCTTTTCCTATTTGTCTATTCACCAGGTAGTTCAAAGCGAATATTTGATCCATTGTTCCCATTCCTTTCCTGAATCCTGCTTGATTATCGGGGATCAGTTTCTTCATTTCTACTTCCTCTCTTATTCTTTCCGCTAGTATCGCTGTGTAGATTTTGTACATTGATGACATAATGGTTATTCCTCTATAGTCCTTCACCTCTCGCCCTTCTCCTTTCTTAACTAATGGGATTATCTCACCTTCCTTCCATTGTTCCGGCCAACCTTCTCCTCTCCAGACCCGTTTGCATACTTCCCATATCCAGTTCACCATTTCTTTTTCTCCATATTTCCATGCCTCGTTAGGTATCCCGTCATTGCCTATTGCTTTTCCTGTCTTCAGTTTCTTTATTACGTTTCTTACCTCTTCTAATTCTATCTCTTCTTCTTCCTGTCTACTTCTGTCCCCCTCTCCCTTCACCACCCTGTTCTCCACTCCGCCCATCAGTTCCATGAAATACTCCTTCCATTCTTCCGGTTTTATCTCTTCGTTCACTCTTTTTCTTCTCTTCCTCGATCTGCCTATCAGCTTCCATACTTCTCCCTCCGTTCTCGCTTCTCCGATCTCTCTAATCATCCTTTCTTTCTCCTCCTTCTTCCTTTCACACATATCCCTATATTCCTTCCTTCTTTCTCTATATCTTTCTACCTCACCTTTTCCTTTTCCCCATTTCCTTAATTCTCTTCTCACTCCCCTCTTACTTTCCGTACATTCCTCGTCCCACCACCCTCTTCTGTTCTTAATAGCTCCTTTTTCATTCTTATCCTCATTTTCTTCAATCACTTTTCTTATCTTCATTGTTCCTTCCTCTATTTCCTCTTGCAGATCTCTATTTCCTCCAATCGCGCCTGGCCTCTCCCTAAATTGTGTTCTTCCTTCTTCATTCCATATTCCTCTTCTTCTTATTCTTTCTGCTCCTCTCCTCTTTTGCTCTCTCTTTGGGCTACCTCTCACCCAAAGTATTATTGGGTGATGGTCCAAATCTATCCTTTCTCCTATTTCCAGTCTTTCCACTTTTTCTCTGACTTCCTCCTCCCCTATTACGTAGTCTATGACCGTCTCGCCTCTCCCTCCTGTATATGTATACTCTCCCTCCTCATCCCCCTTCGTGCCTCCGTTTAATATCATCCATCCTCTCTCCTCGATGAACTCCAGTAATTTCCTGCCTTCCTTATTTATCTTCTTATCTTTAGACCTCCTCCCTCTCTCCTCATCTCTTCGCTCGACTTCCTTTTCCCATCCTCTTTCCTCTCCTGTTCTCGCGTTAAAGTCCCCACCTATTATGGTTCTTACTCCTTTTTCCCCCTCCTCCGTCCATTCTTTCAATCCTTCTAATTTTTTGTCTATATCGTTGTTTACATAGATTCCTATTATCCTCCATATTTCCTCTCCTATCCTTATCTTACCTTCGATTTTTCCTTCTATCTCCGTCCCCTTCCCTTCCTTTATCTCTTCTATACTTTTCCTTATTCCTAGCAGCATGCCTCCGCACGCTCTGCCCTTTCTGTTCCTCCTGGTCGCTTTCTGTACTCTCCATCTATATTCCCTCGGCAGTTTCTCTTTTACTTTCTCCCATCCTTTCTCGTCGATCCAAGTCTCCATCATCACAATAACATCCCATTCCTTTATCCCTTCCCAGAAGTCCTTATCCTTGTTTGATATACCAGCAACGTTCCAGAAGGCCACTTTCCACGTCTCTTCACTCCCCCTATCGTCTCTTATCACTTCCCCCACGTGACCCTCCTCCTGCCCCTCGGCTTCCACTATATCGTTCCCTCTCATGTCTTCCTCTTCTTCCTCCTTTGCGCTTTCATTATACATTTTGACGTCTTCTGGAACGCTCAGCTCTTCTTCTATCTTCTTAAACCTATCATGTCTTCTTTTTTGTGTCTCTTCCCTCTTTCTCTCGTTCGTCACTCTTAGCCCTTCTTTATCCTTCTTCCTTTCATTCTGATCTGCGAAAGTCATTTCTCTCTTCTAGTACTCCTTTGCTTTCGCTCCATCTCCACTCCTTGTTAGCCTCCCATATTTTTTGGTAACCGACCGTTACTCTTCTTCCTGCCTCCCTCTTCTCCCTTGCTATCTTTCTTATCTCTTTCTGTATCTGTCTTTCCTCCTTAAGGGGATGCTGGAGCCGCGGGCGAACTCGATCGGCGTCGATAAAGAAGGCCGGCGCCGCCGGCGAACTCTACGCGCGAATTACAGCGCCCTTTCCGCGGTGGTAGAAATTGGAATCAAAAGTGTCGATGTCGAAACGTCGCGCGTCGGAGCGCTCGGCGATCAGACTCGATGGTGGGGCGAGACTCGATGGTGGGGCGAGCACGCAGCGGTTCTCGGCTCGTGCCCGGTCTTCGTGCTCGAATATCTGGGCCCTAATTATAATATGTGTGTACTCACACGCGCGCACGCACACATATTCTAATATATACTACATATACTATTACTATGTTTACGCGAGCGTTATACCTTCTGCACATAGGACGCGGAAAGACTTGCCGCGCGGCAAGAAATGACGCGTAGCCAATCAAGTTTTGGTTCTTACGGAAAAACAACACGTTGATTGGCTACCGCGTCGCTTCTTGCCGCGCGGCAAGCGTTTCCGTGTCCTGTGTGCAGAAACCATTACTTCTGTAGTAACTTACGATAATTCCTTCGCGTAAACGAGTTTTTTTTACTAACTTACGATAATTTATTCCGCGTAAACGAGTGAATTATCGTAAGTTACTACAGAAGTAACTTACTCAAACTATCACAACAACTTACGATAATTTTCTCCGCGTAAACGGGGGTCTCTAGCCGAGATAAGTTACTACAGAAGTATAACGCTCCGCGTAAACATAGCAATAGCTATATAGGTACATACAATACAGAATGTAGTTTGGTATACCAAATGCTATCCGGAGGTAATGTACCTTTCAAGCGTTTTCGAAAAATCGCGATTTGAAATTTAGCACGCAATATTAGTACCGCTGCAGTAAAAGGTTTGTCAAGTAACGTCAGGTAGCTTGGTGGACTAGGTGCTACGCTACGAGTTTCCAGGAAGCGTGTTCGCACCTTACTTTGTCTATTATTTTTGTCACACTTTTTTTTACTGTTACATCTACAAATATGTACAATGTATAATAATACGCAGACAAATCTTTTATATCATTGAACGTTTTTTGTTTTTGTCTTGAATAAAAATAATAGTACACAATAAGTATACATATGTATCATCTAGGCGGCCAAATATAAAACATGGGAATAACTTATGCATATGTTTATTGTTTTCTGTATGTATAGGTGTACAAACAGACAGGTACAATGATATAAAAGCAATTATTCGTGAAATAAACTGCATGTGCACCGTTCGTCCTCTATGCATTCGTATTATCGTTAGAATTTTAGTGCGGCATAGCCGCCACTTTTTTTCGTAAATTTTAATGTTAGCAGATATAAAACGTAAAAATCTACGGAAAGGAGTGGCGGCTATATTGCACTAAAATTTCAACGACAATTCAAATGCATACAGGACGTTATTATAATTGTGCATGCAGTTTATTTCAAGAGTAATTGCGTTTATTATTGTACCTACCTATTTGCATACCTATACATACAGAAAACAATAAACATATGCATAACTTATTTCTCTCTTTTATATTTCGCCACCTAGATGATACATATACATATGCAGAGTGTCCCATCGCCCCAGGCAAAAATCTCAAACAAATATAGAAGATGCAGAAAAATGTTTCAGATAAAAGTTGTGTGGTTTGAAGGGGGACATGAGCTGATTAAATTTTGGGTGCAGTGCCCACTTTGGACCCAATAAGACTCAAGTCTTGATTTTCTTTAATAACAATCCTATTTTTTATTGTCATTTTTTTCGAACAATTTTTGTCTAAAACATTGTTTTATTTGCCTAATATTTTTGGAGATATTCCAAAAAATTTTGTAACTTTTTCAATATTTAGCTTATGATATCTCGATAATTGTTAGTCAGAGGGAAAAGTGATACAGAACACTTTCTTTACTTGATTTAGCATCAAGAATATGCTGTTTCAATAGTATCACTTTTGTAAAATCTTGAGTATACATCTCTGTATACTCAAGTTTTCATGTATACACAAATGTTTACAAAAATTGGCGTACTATTGCAACAGCATATTTTTTAGACCAAATGAAGTAAAAACGTTCTTTTCGGAGGAAAAAAGACCATTTTTCCCTCCGACTAACAATTATCGAGATATTGTAAGCTAAATATTGCACAAGTTATCAAGTTTTCCTTGAACATCTACAAAAATATTAGGCAAATAAAAAAATGTTTCAGACAAAAGTTGTTCAAATTAATTCGTAGAAAAAGATGACAATAAAAAATTGAGGTTTACATTACAGATAATCAAGTTGGGTATTATTGGGTCCTAAGTGAGCGCCGGACCCAAAATTCTCATTTCATGTCCCCCTACAAACCATATGCAATAAATTGTATTAGCTGAAAAATTTTTCCGTATCTTCTACAATTTTTTATGCTTTTGCATGGGCTTACTGGGACTCCCTGTCTACTTATGTGTGCACTATTACTTTTTTTCACAATAAAGACAAAAAAAACGTTCTATGATATAAAGAATTTGTCTCCGTATTGTTATACATCACATTTTTGTTATACTACACATTTTTATTTGTAACAATAAAAAAAAAGAGTAAAAAAGATAACAAAGTAGGCGAACACGCGACCTGCAGACTCGTGGCGCGGCGCCTAGTCCGCTGAGCCCGCGACGTTGCTTGATGAACTTTTTACAGCAACGATACTAATGTAGCAGTGCTAAATTTCAAACCGCGATTTCTTGAAAACGCTTGAGTGGTGGTGCATGAACTTTGGAACTTTGATAGCATTTGGTATAATACTTCTATACCAATACTACATTCCTGCAAAAGTTCAGCAAAATTGGTGACTCAGAGAGTACGTGCTTCCGAAGATAGACGTATGGTCACTTACAAAAAGGTTGCAACAGTACGATATTCACAGCAGTACTGAAAAGTGATATAAACTATGCATTTTTAGTACTGCAATGAATATCGGACTATTGCGACCTTTTTGTAAGTGACCATACAGCGTTTTATGAAAATTGTACGTATGATATATGCCTGTAGCATTTTCATATAACTTACAATCAGCTCACAAGAAATGCCTTTGATAAATCGTTTTTACCAGTCAGCTCATAAAAAACGATTGTGGCATTATTTGTACTATCCAGCCTACGATAAACGCCTCTGGCAATAAATTAAATATTGTCAGTTGACGATGAACGCCTTTGACAGTAAATAAAATATAGCTAGCCCATGATAAGTACCTCTGGCAGTAAATAAAAAGTAGCCAGCCCACGATTAACGCCTCTAGCAGTAAGTAAAAAATAGCCAGCCCACGATAAACGCCTCTGACAATTTTGACAATATGGAATGAGCCCCTCCATCGCCCATTTCTGTGAAACGCAACCAAATATTTTTTATCGTTTCTCCATTCCTGTTTGCCTACGAGATAGGCAAACTGTTTTTTTTTTTGTTAAACCGTACTTCCATAAATACATATAAAATACATGTATAAAGTTATGCGCTTTTCTTTTTTCTAACAGATTTATTACACATGCTTTCTGGAGTGTGCAATTTCCATATGAAAGCATAATTACAATATTCTTTGAAAAAATATAATTCAAAGAACATTTACTGTCTCGGAAAAGGCAATAGTTCACGGTTTTCTACGATAGTGACAAAGTGATAGATTCAACATTATTGGAATATGTTTCTTTGCAAGGATTTCTATCTAGTAGCCAGCCCACGATTAACGCCTCTAGCAGAAAGTAAAAAATAGCCAGCCCACGATAAACGCCTCTGACAATTTTGACAATATGGAATGGGCCCCTCCATCGCCCATTTCTGTGAAACGCAACCAAATATTTTTTATCGTTTCTCCATTCCCGTTTGCCTACGAGATAGACAAACTATTTTTTTTTGTTAAACCGTACTTCCATAAATACATGTATAAAGTTATGCACTTTTCTTTTTTTAACAGTTTTATCACACATGCTTTCTGGAGTGTGCAATTTCCATATGAAAGCATAATTACAATATTCTTTGAAATAATATAATTCAAAGAACATTCACTTTCTCGGAAAAGGCAACAGTTCACGGTTTTCTACGATAGTGACAAAGTGTCGTCTCATAGATTTAACATTATTGGAATATGTTTCTTTGCAAGGATTTCTGCCTAAGACTACATCCGTTGCAAAAGCCGCAGCATATATTCCACAACTCGCAGCATCCGGTTGGCTTTGAACTTTTTCAAAGATTATGTCGGTAGGTACTACTTGTGGAAAACGAGCGCTTATATATTCTTTTTCTATTAATGCCATTTTATCGTATGTACAGCCCGGTAGGCTGTCATATACGTAAAGTTTAATTCCATCAAAAAAGATACAACGCCAGTGTTTAGTACGTTTGCCTCCTATTATTTGTACACTTTTGTTACAAGTGGCTTCAATTATTTGTTGATACTGTAGGTAATGTACGCTTTGTGTTTCGAAACAAGAAGTTTCTGCCACAACGCGTAAGAATAAGTCTAATGAATCGTCATCTAATTGACTGTTTTGAGGCAAGACATTCTTTTTCACCAAAGAAAGAGATATCTCACGACCATCGATGACTCTTCTGCGACTTGCCAACTCATCAGCTGTTGGAATATAGTCAGTTATATGACTGACTATAATACAGTCATCAGAATCATCTTCCTCTATCACAGCAGTAGGAACAGTAGCACTGGTCTCTATTGAAATATTATTATATTTCAATGGCTTATTGTTAATCGTTGTATTTTCTTCTTCATTGACCGATGCTATCGTTATATGTTGTCGCTTAGTGTTACTTACACTTCTGGACAACTTCTCTTTTGCCTCTATTATATATTGTGGTTCTCTGATAGGCATATGTCTATTATGCCGACTGTCCACAATTTCTGGAAGCATGCAGTCAAAATAAAAACGTTTTAACAAAGGCAACATTTTATTTTGCCAAAAATCGTTGTCTCTTTTAACAAGGACTTTTTTTACGCTATTTGGCGTCCATACAGCAAAAATGCAAAAATCGCGCTGTGTAATGTTCAGTTGACCCTGTACTTGATAAAAGAACCGATGATTTCGGTTCATTTTGTTAGAATCTTGTCGTATCAAAAATACCTTTCAAGTGAGGCAATGTACGAATAGCTTCCTCCGCTGTTAAGTTTTCAGCGGAAAGAGGACATTTGATCTCCACTAGAACATCTTCATCGAGAAGCCCATCAGGAGAAGCACCCAAGTATGGATTGTCACGATCAATAAACAATCCGCATGGTTCTATATCTTTTTTTAATAGTGCGGATAAATCTTGTTTTGCCGTTTCCTCCATGTCGCGACCATATTTCATGGCTGCAGTATCGATGACCGGAGGATACAAGATATTTTTGACAGTCATTGCACAAGACGTTGTATCTCTCTTACGACATACCAGTCCAAAATTAGATGCTGTCAACATTACTTTTCTCAATGACAACCATAAATCGCAATCACTTTGCTTTCTGGTCTGGCGTTCAATTTTTTGCCAGTTTTTCCCATTTTCGAACAATTTTTCTAAATGTTTTTGCTTATATTGTTCGAATATGTCAGGGGAGAGGTCTGGCTGTTGACATTGAAGTCCGTAATAACCATCTGTTTCTACGTTTTTTCTAAATTTTTTTGGTTTTCCCTCTATTTTGCGAGATTCTCTGGTTCGAGCTGTTTTTATTTGTCGTCGCTTTTCCAGATTCTCGATAATAGGAGAAACATCGTTACATGCGCTTTTATGGATTTCTGTGAGGACTTGTTGCGTGTTATGTTGAATAACAGCTGACATAATCCTGGTATTATACGAACCTCGCGCACCATAAAAAACGCGCTTTCCACCAATTTCTTTGCAGACTATCGAGTGAAACAATTCTGCAAAATTGTTTGTCACATTGATCAACAAACTGTTGCAATGAGCGCTTAAATATTTGATTGCAGCCTCTATTTTGGAGTAAAGATCGTACATTTCCAGATCTGGAACATAATTGGTCTTATCTGTATCACCGATATTCTCACATATATGACCACGTTCCGCACATAGATTGTGTTTCCCAAACGTATGGCTAACAAGAGTAAATAAATCTTCTCGTAATTCATTAGCTGAACAATGCAGAGGCTGCTTCTCTTGCCTTCTATATTCAGCTAATTGTAATATTTTCTTTCTCATTGGTGCAATATTGCTTTGCACAATTTTTCGTAACTTTACGAAATCACGTTGTCTACGGAATTTTGGGTTAGTTGTCTCTGCGACTATTTTTAATTTTTTGGTTAAATTTCTAAGCAAATGATTAGTGCATTCTACTTTTTGCACTGTTACCATTTGCTCTTGATATGGATTACTATTTAAGATGGCTTGATACACGTTGCTATCGCCATCGGCAATGAGTGTTCTATACATCAATCCATGCATTTCAATGCTAGATTTAAATCCTTCTACAATACTATCACTTTCCATGCGTGTAGAGCTAACGTTACGGTCAAAATTTTTGTAACATGTATGAGACTTTGCCACGAAACCTTTTCGTTCCGCCATATGACATGTCGTGCAAAATTTGTTGCGAATGCCAACGAAGAGGATTTTCCTAGTGTTATAACCAACAATAGCTGCAACACCGGAAAGTGAATCGTAGGCAGTGCCGTACGACCTCTTCGCCCAACTGCCATCCGCTACAACGGTTATGTACGGAAAACCGTTAATAATTTCATTTTTTTCTATAGCAAGCTTTTTTTCTTCTTCGCCTGCCATTTTCATATTTTTTAAGGCTACTTTTTCAAATTCCTCGAGTACTTTGTCTCGATGTGCGATATATGTTTTCTCGGACATACACGGTATATTTGCAGCTGCAAACATTTCTTCCATTTGGGAATAACCAATCCCAGTACTGATGGTTCCAGCTGTGATAGCCGTGTTGATGTCCATTCTATCTGTGGGATGTGACCAACACTTTGCTGTATAATTGCATACATTGCATTTAAAGACAAACTGCGTTTTAAACCCACGGCGTACAGAATCTATAAGTTTCCAGTTTTTAAATTGGCAATCAACTCCTCGCCAATGATCATCAAATGTTCGATGCATTTCTTCAAGGAAGAAAGACATATTTACAATACTATCACCTTGAGGCTTATGCTGTTGGATATGATCGGTATCTACAGAGCCTGTCTTTTCGATGACAAGAGTATAATCATCTAAGTCATTCTCACAATTCGGCCAGATACATTCGGCGCCAGTATCATTTGATAGCTTAGTGCTTTCTTCAGCAGCCACTGCTTTCAAATTGATACATTCGTCGCCAGTATCATTAGATAGCTTTGTGCTTTCTTCAGGCTCATGCTGTTGGATACGATTTGTATCCAGAAGACTTGTATTATCGATGACAAGAGTATTGTCATCTTCGCATTTTTGTTCATGCTCATACATGCCTTCGTTATTTAGTAGTACAGGTTCCAGGCACTGTACATCTTGGATACTGACTTTCGAATCCATCGTTCCAGGCAGTAATTCTACTGCTTTCGGACAACTGATGGATTTGTCGCCAGTATCCAATATTTGTATGCCATTTTTTTTGGCCAATGCTGCCAACTTTCGCCTCCTGCAAAAAAATTAAAATATTAATAAAAATTATGTTAAAAAGTAGTTTGGCAATTTTTCATAAGATATTTATTTACCATATTACAAATGTTACAATCTCCAAATATATTTAAAAAAACAAGAGTTTGAGCAGACCTTTGGTTATTGTATAATAAAAATGAACTACATACGTCTTTTATAAGATTTCTTAAAACTAGCCAGTCCACGATGTACGCCTCTGGTATTTTCTTAAAACTAGCCAGCCCACGATGTACGCCTCTGGTATTTTCTTAAAAATAGCCAGCCCACGATGTACGCCTCTGGTATTTTCTTAAAACTAGCCAGCCCACGATGAACGCCTCTGGTATTTTCTTAAAACTAGCCAGCCCACGATGTACGCCTCTGGTATTTTCTTAAAACTAGCCAGCCCACGATGTACGCCTCTGGTATTTTCTTAAAACTAGCCAGCCCACGATGTACGCCTCTGGTATTTTCTTAAAAATAGCCAGCCCACGATGTACGCCTCTGGTATTTTCTTAAAACTAGCCAGCCCACGATGAACGCCTCTGGTATTTTCTTAAAACTAGCCAGCCCACGATGTACGCCTCTGGTATTTTCTTAAAACTAGCCAGCCCACGATGTACGCCTCTGGTATTTTCTTAAAAATAGCCAGCCCACGATGTACGCCTCTTGTATTTTCTTAAAAATAGCCAGCCCACGATGTACGCCTCTGGTATTTTCTTAAAACTAGCCAGCCCACGATGCACGCCTCTGGTATTTTCTTAAAAATTGCCAGCCCACGATTTACGCCTCTGGTATTTTCAAGTAGTCAACACACGCGCCTCTGACGCTAACTACTAACTACGGTATATATTGTCCATTATTAATATGAAAATAAGCAAAGGTCTGCAATCGTAACTTTCAAAGCATTATTTATGATATGAATATGTTAGAAACATTTTGTTGGTATAATATTATCTTACAATACAATTTTAACAATAAACGGGGTTTCAAAAGCCCCGGACGATCAAAGATGTCGAAAATAAAGCATTGTCGTGAATAAATATTTTAGATAAAGCTTGTATGGTTTGTGTGTGAAGCCGAAACAAATAATGGTACAATCAATTTTCTAAAAAATCGGTTTTGTAGATATATATCTTTTCAAATATTACACCTTTTCGTGACTTTTGGAACACTTTGTATACACTGTACAGATAATCCTTAAAACAAATAGTAGACAAAACAGAATGTAGAACCACTTTTGCAATAGTTATTTGACTTGGAGGGGGACATACATACAAAAAACAAAATTGGGAAAATTTTTTGCTCCTTAAATATTTGGCTATTTTCAAATTGCGAAAATTTGGCGAAAAATAATCGTAGACAAAATATTATAAAAGCATTTCGAAACTTGAAGTTTCAACTTACACTGTCAATAGTTATTAACATTCGTTTATCTTCATTGTTTTGTTAACACATTGTTCCAAATTACGCTTGTTGACACTTTGCAGCTACATAAAACAATTTATGCCGAAAAATTCGACTCCAGTTCCGTACACTACATTTTCCCTACGAAACGTGTGTACTTTTTTTACATTTTCCTAAAATGTTTTGACCGAGTTACCCAATTTTGTACTCAAAACGTCATTAATCAAAAGAATGATGTTGAGGTCAAAATTGTGTAATTCAGGCCAAAAAATTGTAGGAAATAAAAAAAAGGTGTTTGGTGGAATAAAAAATATTTTAGTTTATGGAACTCGAGTCGAATTGTTAGATAAATTTTTTAATCTAACTGCACAATGTCAAAATAAATGTGTTATTATTTTTTAAGTACACAAAACAATAAAAATAAACAAAATTTTTTAAACCATTGCAGAAAAGTTGAAACTTCAAACTTTAAAATGCTTTTTTATTTTTTCGTCTACGACGATTTTTCGAGAGTTTCAGCGGTTTGAAAATAGCTCACATTGTAGGGTACGAAAAGTGTTCCTTATTTTTCTTTTACTTGTGTGGAATAGTAAAATAATTTTTAAGACATTGATTTTTTAAGCTCACATAAAGGTCGAACTTTACAATATTTTTTATATTATTTTAAATTATCAAAGATAAAATATATTAGAACATGTGATTCCTACTTTATGTAACCTGCTACCCTCGCTCACCCTTAGTTTGGGTCCTTATATGATTTAAGAAACAAATCATATCCAAACCAAGAGTGAAAACGTCGCAAACGTTCGTTTATTGTCAGTTTTTCTGAAAATAATTCTTTATTTCTGGTGTACCTATAATTCACTGGCGGAAATATTGATTCTTGTATAAAATATATTATTTAATCTTTTGTTTTTTAAAAATATTCCTTCATACATTTTTATATGTCTAATAAATTGACAAAAAAATAAAAAGTCATAGAATTATATTGTATTTAAAAAGGTGCGACGATCTTTATGCAGTATCTCTATTTTTTTGTGATAAAATATAGAAAGAACACACAAATATTTATTTATTTATTATGTTGAATATTTAGTTAGTCATTACCTCTTCTACAAATTATCTGCATAATTATAACACGTGCGATACATTAGATAAACAATATAAAATATTACGGAAGTTTTTTAAATCTGTGATAGCGAGCAGGTTACATAAAGTAGGAATCACATGATGCACGATTTCTTGAATGATAGCTTGCACGCTGCTATGCCTGCTCTAATGCATGCTAGATACATTTGTTCATTGAACGAGGCAAGCTGGCATGCGTAATATCTAAATCATACGAAGTTTGCAACGATGACAGATCACCTGCACGATGACACCTGCAGTAAAATGTCAATGATGGACAAACAACGTTTCTTTTGAATAAAATTCAGAAACGAAAATTGGCTGCTTTAGTTATATTATAATACGACATTTTCGATTCTGACGTTTGGCGAAAACCATGTATGTACACACGGGGACACAAATGCCTTCGAAATTGCACACGTATCGAAGCATATTCAGAACGCATGCTCTGTCTTTAAATATTCGCGCATCATGATAATTATTCTGAAAAATAGTTTCAATATAAATATATATTTCAAGGTTATTTAATAATATATTAATATATAATATTATATTCCAAATAAAAAAATAATGTATAATATAACATTAGAGTTGAAATAGTTACTTTTGAAAAATAATTTTACTCCCTATACCTCTCTGTCATCGTTGCAAGCTTCGTATAATTCAGATCATACATGCCGGCGTGCCTCACTCAATGCATGAACGTATCTAGCATGCACCGGAGCAGGCATAGCAGCGTGCAAGCTATCATTCAAGAAATCGTGCATCGTGATTCCAGCCACTAAACAAATTCTTTCAAGAACGACGTAATTGTTACTAACCTTATCCATCCTGTACGTGTAGACAGTCTTCGATGACAAAGTGGCAAAACTTTACTGCTGTATTTACGTCCCATTATGTCAACACAATACACACAACACTAACACTTCTAAAACACTAATTCACAACACCAATTCACACAATATCGACACTAACTTTACACTGTCGGGATAAACGATACTGTGAACGCGCGAATTCACACGTCTAGCGCGTTCCGTTGTTTTTCATCCGCGCCTAAAGGCTGTCGCACACAAAATTGCATAGGTTGCATAAGCATAGAGTAAGACCGCTGGACCAATGAGCATCTTATGTAAATCAATATGGCGACTTTATGTTGGATGCTCATTGATTTAGCGGTCTTATATTACGCTTATGCTAAGCTATGCAATTTTGTGTGCGACGGTCGCGCAGTAGATTATATCGGCGTACAGGAGAGTCATCTGTTTACTTTGCAGTATGTCTATACTACTGTAATGATACGATGCGAATATAAGGATGCGTTCACATTATAGAGTCAAACCTCGATAATCTAAATGCATCTACAAAAAAGTGACATGCATTTTTATAAACCTAATAAGTTGAAATATTTGTTGACTAAAAAAATTATTTCTATTCGAAAAATGAAACATTCCACATTTATGTATTATAACATTTCAGATTAGAATCTTGCTTTCTGCTTTGCGCATCGGCTAAACTTGAAAGGTACTGAAAACACGAGGTATATTTATAAGTAACAAAAAAAACATCATTTTCTTACAATAAGATGCTGAACGTTTATAAACAAAACGCATGACACTTTATCTCAAGAGTCTTCGTTTTATAGATTGAAACGTACATAATCCGTCCGAGCAATATCAAAGCTTATAGTTATAACTCCTTTTTTGAAAAATACAATTTAAAAAAAATTATTATTCTTAAACATTTATTGCATGTATCTTATAATAATTCTAAAATATAGATTATATTTCATGTAAAACTCCCAATAATTTCCATTTTTTAAATTATTCAAAGAAAAAAGTTATATACAGAAATAATTGTTTGTTCCGCTTATAATGATTAAAACAAAAATGTTTATTATTTTCGATGACAATTGGCAATAAGTGTAGTGAAACGACTTTACAACATTTCGACTCTCAGGATTGGGCCCTTGTCGATCTAAATAACAAATAATTCAGTATAACAATGATTTGGTCAACGAGAATTATTAACAGAAAGAATATTTTAAATAAAAAGCGATACCTAGTATATAACTAATCTTTGTCACGACTTACACATCTGCGTTTACGAAAATTTTAACCGAAATGATCATGAAATTTATATATTCTAAAGAAAAAGTGTTCTAATGATCTACTTGATGTTTGCGAAGATTACAATCCTAATTCCAATGGTATTTACTGTACTAACAGCCCAAAGATAAAACGTGACTCGTATTGCACACGTCCAGCACGAGCAGCAAGAAGGGGACAATAGGCGTTGACAACAATATAATCTTTCCGTGTATATATATACACGGAGAAAATTTTTTATTAAATATTAATATGGTGTCGCACTAGCTGCGAATCATCGAGGAATTATAAGTTAAAATACTATAATCATTATTTTAAAAACAATTAAATAAGGTAATTTTTACCTAAAACATAGTATTATTCCTCGATGGTCCGCAGCTAGTGCTACACCATAGTAATATTTAATATAAAATTTTCTCCGTGTAGAATTTTTAAAGAATAATTTAGAAACAATTAGAAAAGTAACTTTGCCATTGTTTTTTTGTTTTGTTTTCTATTATGAGTAAAATTGCAAGCATGAGTTACATTGCAAATACATAGAAACAGGACGGCATGTGTCACATTTTTCATCTGATAATAATAGAAAAAAATAAAAATAGCAATTTATGGTGCATCCAAATGAGTTGTGCTCGCTCGCTATTGCCGTTCAGCCACGCATTAGAAACAATTTGTATTTGTGACGTGTACTTTCAAATAACAAAATAGAGAAAATGGTTGCTATTGAAATATATCGCAAGTATTCAAACGATGCTAACACGACGGTGTAATAAAATGTTTTCAATGACGAACGCTTACCAGTATGGAATGTTACAACTTTTTGCATTAAAATAAATATTTGTGTTACATGAATCTTTTCGAAAGCAAAGTTATGAATGTAGTTGTACAAAAAATGTTATTAGACATAAGTAATAAATCACGATATTATAAAAATTGCTAAATAAATAAAAATATACTTTTATCGATGAAGCTAATTTTGCTCTGTATGTATTTATCTATTAGTAGAGTAAAAAGTATACTAATACACTAACAGACATTTGTCTAATAATTTTTTAGACAAATTACATTTAATTTAATTTATTCCGTTTTCCTTGTATTGGCAATAACTTACTTTTCCAAAATGGAACTTTTTCAAAGAAAATACGCACATGTTGGTCAAGAGAAAGAAGATTTTTCTATAAATATTTATTAGTTACGCTCCTTCCGTTCTTTATTTCTCATTTTTCATATATACATATTTTTTATATATACACATACATCATGTATTGATATATAAAATACATTTCCAAACAAGATGTACCATAATACATACGAGGACATATTATAGACGCGCGCGCGAGCGCGAGCGGCGAGCGAGATATGAAAACAAAAGCCTAGGCACAATTCTCGCCGGCTCGCGGCTGGCCGAGCCGAGCGTCGAGCATCACGCGGTGTTGCCAAATTGTCGGCCGAGCCGAGTGTCGAGCATGACGCGGTGATGCCAAACACCGCGTGATTCTCGACGCTCGGCTCGGCCAGCCGCGAGCCGGCGAGAATCGTGCTAGGCTTTTTTTTCATATCTCTTTTTTTTCAATCTGCAATGAATTTTTTATATATGTTATATTATTTGCATCCACAAATATGCCGAAAGATCTATATTTGTATTTTATTTTTATATATCGAAAATCTTTTCGAAATCTTTTTCGAACATTTGACATACATTAGGATGATAATCAACAAAGAAATATTTCAAGATAACAAAGTGTATTTATACAAAACATATTCAATAGGGCTTATACGTCTTTACAAAATCAGTTTTTCCAAATTTATTATAAGGAAGCAGATGTCACAATATTAAAATATACCTTTTACTAAAAAATGTGAAAGCAAATATAATAAATAAAATTCCTTCCAGAATTTTAAAATAATTTATAAATTTCAAATTTAATTGCGAACTGATATTATTCGTATGGTCATATGTAAGCATATAAGTAAAATAAAGAATTCAGTTATTTACAATATGCGTTGCGTAATCATCCAATTCTGTAACAAAATTTGCACATGATATGAAAATTGACACAAAATAAGTAAGGAAAGAAGCAAGAATCAAACCTGCAACGTGCAACGTTCTAGTCCGTCGCCCTATTCGCTGCACCACTTCTAATCTGTCAACTTGAATCGTACATTTGGTACAGAAGCGTACAAGAAATTTTACACACGTTTGATGCTAATTTATATATAAGATATACAGGGTGCCTGGGAGGTCACGAACCATCCGGAAAGTGGAGTTGAATGGAGTGCGAAAATAAAAGGTATCATTTTGCAAAAATCGCTAAATTTGCAATAATTATTAAATAATTAAATAAAATCTCAACGAGTGCGTGAAAAGCATTAGGGCGGACTCCCAATCAGTAGGCATGTAAAATGACATTTGTTTAGATGTTCTAGTGACCGCTCGCACTGCTCGCCGTTTGCTACAATATTTTGCCGAACGGCAAGCGGTAGCAGTAGCTACATGTAAACAAATAAGTCATTATACGTGCTTACTGAGTCCGCCCGTTTTCCACGCCGTCGTTGGCTCAGATAATTATTAAATAACTATTGCGATTTTTGCGATATTTGCAAAATGATACATACCTTTTATATTTTTAAACTAAATCTACCTCTACTTTTCGGGTGGCTAATTACCTCCTGGACACCCTGTTTATCAGTACTTTTGTAATAATATTTATGTAGAAATTAGCATCACAAGTTTTGGAAATTTCTTGTGCGCTTTTGTACCAAGTGTACGAACGAAGTTGACAGATTACAAGTGAATAAGGCGACGAACTAAAACGCTGCACATTACAGGTTCGAGTTTTGCTTCTTCTCTCATTTTTTTCGTGTAAATTTTCATATCATGTGCAAAGATTTTTTTACAGAAGTGGATAATTACGCAACGCATATTATAAACAAATTATTTTACAAATACTAAATAGCTTTATACTAACGCCTGCAACCATACGAATATTGTTTCGCAATTTAAAATGTATAAATTATTTTCAAATTCTGCAAAGAAAGTTATTTATTATACATAATGTTTCATAAAAGGTATAATCGAATATTGTGACATCTGCTTCATTCGAAATAAATTTGGAAAAAACTGCTTTTATATAAATGTAAGCTTTATTTAATATGTTTGAATCGATATTATTATCTTGAAGTATTTTCGTTGATTACTATCATCCATGTATGTCGATTTTCCGGTAAAGATTTCGAAGAGAATTCCGATATATAAATAAAAGTACCTACATAAAAGATAAGTCTTTCGGTCAACTAATTTGGACGCAAATAAATAACGTATATATAAAATTTTTTACAGATTTTAAAAATAATTTCGGTTATTTTTTTTTTATGAATCAATATTTTTTGTATAGTTGCAGGCGTTATGTGAGTATTGTTTTGTAATAATCAAAAATAATGTATTTTTTACATACGTTGCCAGAAAAAGTCTGTAAAATGCTTATTCAATAATAATGAACGTGAAAATAAATTGGGAAGAAAGCAGGACTCGAGCCTGCAACGTGCAATATTCCGTCGCCTTATTCGCTGCACTACGCTTGTAATCTGTCATTTTCGTTGTAAACTCGTTACATAAATCGCACGAGAAATTTACAAAAGTTTTGATGCAAATTCGAACCTAATTATTACATGTACTTATATATATATGTATATACATATATAAGTATGTATATATAAGAAATAAATGTATAAAATTAATATTTAAAGTTTATAAGAAAGAATAGAATAAATCGACAATAGCTTCGTGTGTCGCATCTCCAACTCGGGAACTGGAGATCGGAAATTACATAGCTATAATTACAATCATGAAATAAAAGGAGACAGTTCGAAGGGAAGAAAACAGCAGCACATTGCTTTGTTGATTCGAAGCGTAGACGAACTAAGAGCTCACACAAACGGGGGCCCATGCTTTAGTGTGCGTTACCAGTCACGGCGTCTAGCCCGTGTCGGTTGAGGGAGTGGGTAGGGGTGTGCGAGCCGAATTTGTTTTTCTAACCGCGATCGCCGCGGAATCGGCGGAATGCTCAGTTGCTGACGACTCTGCTCTGACGACGCGCGTTCACTGTTCCACCAGTGTGTGTGTGTGTATTGGTGTGCGGTGGTAACAGCATGTCGAAGCAGGCGACGAAAACACGGAATAGGCGTAAGTAAAAATCGCATTATTTCTATTTTATATAATCGAAGTAGGAAGACTGTGTTCCGATATTCGGCTAGTAATGAAAATGTATAGTGTACGTGACAAACTTGTTTGCAGTATTATCAGTGAATATCGGAACGCAGCCTTAGTATAAAACCAGAATTGTGAAAGTTTTATTATTAGTTCCGATCGACGGTAGTTGTGCTTCCGCGTAATTTCCGTGAGGCTCGATGATTGAAGGTACATGCGGCCGGCACGTATTGTATAGCGGACGACTCCGACCGGCGGGAATATCGCAATAAGAAATGCAGGATTGTAAATGTTCTGCATTATAAGATATGAATAAAGTTCAGCACTTGTACAAAAGTCCGACATTATCCTTTTATTCAGGCTACGAAAGAACGATAATACTTATTCGGCTAACGGCGACTCCTAGTCAAATTATCGTACTGATAAGTTGTTGATTCATATCTTACAAATAGTGTCGAACATTTACAATCCTGCCTTTCCTATTACGCTATTCTCACCGGTCAGAATCGTCCATTATACAATACATGCCAGCCGCGTGCGTGCCTTTGTCGACCATCGAGCCTCGCGGAAGTTACGCGGAAACAAAACTGCCGTCGATTGGAAATAGAAATACAGATAAAACTTTCAATTGCATAATTTTAGTAAGATTATATTTTTCTTGCAGCAAAAAGTGAAGGCGAACTTCCAACAACGGCGGCATTGCCGTCATTGTTGGCACTGCCGCCGACAACGGCGGCAACAACGACGACGACGACGACGACGATGGCAGCGTCATCAGCGCCGGTGGCAACGCTGACGGCGACGACGTCGGCAATGACGGCGGCAACAACAACGACGACGACGACGACGCCGGCAATGACGGCGGCAACAACGACGACGACGACGACGACGATGGCAGCGTCATTGTCAGCGCCAAAAATGATAAGTCGCCACACTCAGTGGGAGGATCCACGACGAGGAATGAATAAAGTAAGTAATGTTGATAATTTTATTATGAAAGGGACCACCAGGATTTGTTCTTTTGGATTTCGTCGAGTTACAAATACAGTGTAAAGCCGAGTCCACATTATCGAACCAAACCGCGAGCTGAATTTCGCATGCGTTCGAATCTCGATCCCCTGTGTGAATTGGATGATCGAGGTTCGCAACGAGATTCGGCTCGCGGTTTGATTCGATGTGAACTCGGCTTTATATTCGCAATACTTGTGGTAAAGCCATTCTATGCAACGCTGAAGCATTCACGTGAAAAATTAGTTTGAAATTTGAAGTGGCACTGCATGCCATAAGTTTGAATCTTGATTTTTGCAACTTTCTTTTTAATTATTCACAATATGTTACATAATACTATGCATGTACAGATTATTATGTGAACAATAAAATATATATGTACGCATACATATAAAAATAAAATTACATTATTTTATACTAGAAAAATGATATTTTTACGCGAATTTATTATTTATTATTTCAATCAAACATTTCAAAAAATATATATAATTATATCTAATTTGGCACAATGATATATAAGTTTAAATTTGCTGTATCTCAACTGGAAAACAAATTCTAATATAACTTTGCATAATTTAATATGGAGTTATAAATATTTAAATACAATTACATATAATTATTTCCTCGAAAAAGACTTTTAATATAACTTTACATAATTTGATATAATTATATATAATTATATATAATTATTTAATCAAAAAAGAGTTTTAACATAATATTGTATAATTCGATGTGGAGTTATAAATATCTGGATATAATTACATGTAATTATTTACTCAGAAAAGAATTATAATATAATGTTGCATAATTTGATATGGAGTTATAAACATTTTGATAAAATTGCATATAAATAAATACATAAATAGATCTTATTATATATGATTATATATAATATGATATAATTAGATAAAATTATATATAAATATTTTTTCCCGGGATATTATATATTATATATTATATTATATTATATTATAATTATAATATAATTATTATTCAAGCGATTTTGTGGCGAAATCCGAAAGGACATCCTGTTTGTCCCCTTGTAGTTATCAAGAGAGACGGTAGCTTAGAACATATAGAAATGGAAGCGGAATATCTATTGTTCTCAAAAGAAAAACATGTCCAGAGGAAGTGAGAAATACATACATACGATATGTGTATATGTATATATGGAGGGGTAAAAACCACAGTGGTGTAAGTCAAATTTTTAAAAATATTTTTTTGCGTGCATAGATGCAATTTATATATTGTATAGATTGCATCTATGCATGCGAGAAAAAATTTAAAAAAATCTGACACACCACTATGACTTTTACCCCTCCATATGGAGAGATAAAAACCACAGTGGTGTAAGTCAAATTTTTTTACATATTTTTTCATGTGCATAGATGCAATTTATATATTGTACAGATTGCATCTACGCATACGAGAAAGTATTTAAAAAAATTTGACTTACACCACTGCACAGTTTTTACTCTTCCATATGTATATATGTAAAATACTCACAAAAATTAAAGGAACACTTAAATTTTCTTAAAAACTAGGCAAAATTTGAGCAGCTGTATCTTTGTTAAAAATGAACGAAATTTAAGTTTTAAAAAAGGGTTTTAAATCTTGAAATCTCTACTTTCAGAAGATCACTATTTTCTTTTAGTTTCTGTGAGTTTGGTAATTTTTACATATAGAAAACCATGAGCTGGATAAAATAAAAAAATTTCTTCTTACTTTGTGGGCCTGTCACGTGCCCAAAAAAATGCTGCGAAATTTTTTTACTTTTCAATGTAAAAGGTTGAAGTTTTCCGTACAAAATCTTTTTCTAAAAATGTTTTTACGATTTTTTGTTACTGAATTATCGCGGATTGAATAAGAAATGAGCATTTTGACTTTGATTGCTCATAACTTTGTTAAAAATCATTGTACCACAATTCGCAAAATAGATTCTTAAAGCTAAAACTTTGCTCTATCAAGTGGTATAAATTGGCGATTATACCACTTGATAGAGTTTTAGCTTTAAGATTCCATTTTGCGAATTGCGGTACGATGATTTTTAACGGAGTTATGTGCAATCAAAGTCAAAATGCTCATTTCTTATTCAATCCGCGATAACTCAGTAACAAAAAATCGTAGAAACATTTTTGAAAAAAGATTTTGTAGGGAAAACTTCGAGCTTTTACATTGAGAAGTCGAAAAATTTTGCAGAGTTTTTTTGGGCACGTGACAGGCCCACAAAGTGAGAAGAAAATTTCCTATTTTGTCTAGCTCGTGGTTTTCCATATGTAAAAATTACTAAACTCACAGAAACTAAAAGAAAATAGTGATTTTCTGAAAGTTGAGATTTCAAGATTTAAAACCCTTTTTTAAAACTTAAATTTCGTTCATTTTTAACGAAGATACAGCTGCTTAAATTTTGCTTAGTTTGTAAGAAAATTTAAGTGTTCCTTTATTTTTTGTGAGGAGTTTATATATGTGTACGATATGTGTTTTCTCTTTTCAATCCTTTCAATTTGCTCGTATTTATTATGCTTTTTGTTTGGCTACATTTTGATTTTTTTTTTATTGTTATCAATAAAATAATGTTACATATATAAAGTATATATAAAAATTTTACTTACAGCAGATACAACACCGAGCGTTACAGAAGGAAAGGAAGCAAAAAAATAAAATTATGTACGCTCGCCGTTACGTTGGCGGTCTTCGACGATGGACGTCGCCTGACGCACCGTCCGCACCGACCGCACCGCACGTACCGTCACTGGCACCGGTCGCACCGGCAGTACCACACGCACCGGCACCGGCACCGGTCGCACCGGCACCGGTCGCACCGGCACCAGTCGCACCGGCAGTACCACCAGCACCGGTACCGGCCGCGCCGGCATTATACGCACCGTGGGCACCCGCAGGTTACGCACCGCCCGCGCCTGCAGGATACGCACCGTGGGCGCCCGCAGGATACGCACCGCCCGCGCCCGCAGGATACGCACCGCCCGCGCCCGCAGGATACGCACCGCCCGCGCCCGCAGGATACGCACCGCCCGCGCCCGCAGGATACGCACCGCCCGCGCCCGCAGGATACGCACCGCCTGCGCCCGCAGGATACACACCGTGGGCGCCAGCAGGATACGCACCGCCCGCGCCGGCAGGATACAAATAGATCCTACACCGTACATTCCATTTTTTTACACCGCACATTCCATTTTTGTACAAGATATCTCCGAATAAAGCGTTATTCTTCCGTAGAAAAATTCTTTATTATAAAGAAACCCGGATGCTGTTCCTATCAAGAAGATATTAAGTTTAAAAGATCGTAAGAAACACATTTTTTAAGATTTTTTTTTAGAAAAGCGTAAAGAAATAAATAACATAAATTTTGCATGTTTCTTTTAGCCTTGTTTAAAAATATATTTTTTACTTGTGAAGTAACAAAAACGCTCTTTTCATGTTATATTCTGGTCATTAGAAACTCACAAAAAAAGACGCATATAGATATAATGTAAAAGGTTGTAGCTGTTCTAGGTATCTAAAACATAATAAAAAAAATGTAAAGAGAAGTATAGCTCATATATCGTGTGTGTGAGAATTTTATACGTTTATTAATTTTTTTCTAATAATTTTTTAATAAAATTGTAACACAATTTTGAGGGAAACTTGATATTTAAAAAAAAAGACCATCTTTTGTCTAGGATAAAAATATTATTTTTAGTTAAAAAATACCCACACTTATTCTGAATAAGACAATTTTTGTTTTAGATACCTAGAATCATTTGCACTGTCCATATACGTTTTTTTCCGAACTCCTAGTGACCAAGATATAATATAAAACAGAACATTTTTGTTACTTAAAAAGTAAAAAAATATTTCAAAATAAGGCTAAAAAAACATGCAAATTCGCTTTTTTTGTTTTCCTGTAAAAAATTCCTAAAAAATATCTTTTTTTAAACCAAATACTCCCTCAATAACCGAGGGACATTCAATATTCTAATGCTCTCGAGACATTTTTCTTGGTTCTTGAGTAGCTCGATTTCAGTAATGAAACTAACAATACAAATGTAACGTCAGATCTTACTCGAAAAGACACAGATAGTCATTGCTACACAATCCTATGCAATCGAGATTATACCATGTGTCCGATAGTTCTTCACAATTATCAACAATCTTATCTAAAGCGTTATCAGTAATCTATTAGTTATATTGTCTACTATACTACATATCAACGTCAAAATATTGTTTCTTACATCGATATATAACGACAAGAGTGAGCAAATTTTTGGATAAAAACAAATTTATTTTGTAACAATAACATTTCATATAAATAAAACATTAGAATTTTTAGGGAATATACACTGCTCAAAACTTGTGGCAAAGAAAATTTCTATACAAAAATTATCAAAATTTGACCGATGATATCTCCATCAAAAATTATCTTAGCAACTTTTACCTTTTATTTTTTTTTTAAATTTCTTCTTGGATGCACTTGCGCTACTGAGCTTTTGAAATGTGAGAGCATGTTTGTTACCTAAAAAATAACCAAGTTTGGCAAGGTGCATGGCACGAAGAATTTTTTTTAACAATTGTGTTTACGGTGTAAAAAAAGTGTGTACTTTTCCCTTCAATTAAAAAAAAATGTTGCGATTTTTTTGGAAAGTTACAGTCGTTTGAAGAACCTTGCATTTTCGCTCATTACCATCGGCATTGGCATTATCCAATGTGCACTACGGGGAGGTTGCCGATTGCATTTTACACATCGTGTGTCGATGTGTGCGTGTGCGTAAGCTAAAAACATATTGAAGATGATTTTTGACGGATATGTCGATAATGAGTGAAAATACAAGGTTTACTTCAAACGACTGTAACTTTGCGAAAAAATAGCAAGCACTTCTTTTTTTTTAATTGAAGGGAAAAGAACACACTTTTTGTAAGTACAATTGTTGAAAAAAAAATTTCCGCTGCCATGTACCTTGCCAAAGTTGATTATTTTTTAGGTAACAAACATGCTCTCACATTTCAAGAGCTACAGTAGCGCAGGTGCATCCAAAAAGAAATTTTTAAAAATGAAAGTTCAAGCAAAAAATACATGTTGCTAAGATGATTTTTGACGGAGATATAGTCAGAAAAATTTTGGTAATTTTTGTATAGAAATTTTCTATGCCGTATAAGTTTTGAGCAGTGTATATCAACAATGTTGATATTATCCAGATTCCCAGTTTCGCTTGCTCCAGTTCGATCGCTTCGGACAACGCCTGAAAATTGCCAGCGCAGAAACCCTACAGAAGAGATGACACAAAATTTTGTAAATTTGGAGATGTAAAAATTAGATGCTACAACTCTTTTCTTTTCCAATACTTACGTTATGGTTGCGCCTCTGTATAACTTCTATGAACAGCGTCGACTGATAGATCTTGCATATTTTTTATAAATATGTGTAGATCATTCTCATTGTATACTACACGTTTACGCGAACGTTACTTCTGTAGTAACATACGATATATCACTCGTTTACACGGAGTAAATTATCGCAAGTTACTATAAAATCCCGTTTACGCGAAAGAAAATCTCGTTTACGCGAAGGAATTATCGTTAGTTACTTCATAAGTAACGCTCGCGTAAACGTAATAGTAGTCAAAGACCCGGCCCGCCCAACATCACTATACTACACGATTACAATGACCTAACCTCTCGGGCGCTGTCACTGGCTGTCACTGTCGCCGACGTCGCCGTCCCCGCGAGCGCCGGAATTCAACAGCACCACCTACCTTGACATCCAGCAACTAAACTAGTGCTCACCGATTCATACAGAGCGCCTGCTCTAGGGCTACCCGTCATGTTTTTGGCTGAATTCGGGGAGACGCGTGACATGTGCATATGAAATTTTCAGATACACTTTTCTCTTTTACTAAAGCTCGTAGCTCATTTCTGCAAGCACAGGATTCTTCTTTATTGTATTTCCGAGACAGCTGGTAGGTTTTTGTATACGTACACAGTCTAAAACTTTTATGTGCAGCAAATGTTGTCATGAGTCGACCGCAGAATCGAAAATAAAAATGTAATTTTCTAATTTTTTTTCGTTTTTCATACGCAAATGGTGTCTGCAGTCTTCGTTATCGTCCATACTTTAATTCTGGACCAAAAAATTTGAAATTCGGTGAAATCAATCAAAAGATTAGTGTATCTGAAAATTTCGCGGTAAAACAGACCTGTCTTCAGCATCCCCTTAATGAGGTCATCATCCAGGAAGCAACAATATTTCCTTCCTAGCTCTTTCTTTCTTCCCATTATCTCCCTTTTGCTTTCCCAATTTCTGTATCTCAATACTTTCATTTTAAACTCTCTATGTCCTATCTCTCGTACAGTGAGGAGCAGAAATGAGTTCCGTTACCCGGTGAGCTACGGTGCAGAGCGGTGCAGATGAGCGCGCTACCTCTAGGCCGGTTACCGACCTCTTACAGCCGCGGTCGATAAAAGATTCAAATACAGAACCGCGAACACGTAAAAACGATCAGTCACGCTGTATTGCTCGCGCGTGCATTTGATTAAAAAAACATTTTTAATACAATTTAATACACACAATTAATATTTATTACATACAATATAACAATCATAGGTGATTATGTAATTATAATTGTATTATATATGCATCTGTAACTATTATTCCACCGACTAAGTATGTGTTTACTGGAATAATATAATTATAGATAATATGATAATTATAATTACAACATAATTACCTATAATTATTCTATTGTATATGTAATGCATATGTATTACATATGTATACGTATGTAATACACATATATATAATACATATGTATATGAAAAATTGTTTCGCGATATTTTATAATATTTACGATGTCGTATTATTTTCAGTATCTTATTTATAAGTAAGTAAAATATTAAAATTAAAAGCTAAGTAATGTTACGGCCGATATTCCGAGCAATATTAGGATATTAATAAAAAGCTATATATATTTTTTGAATTATAATTATCGAGTCAACGTTTCGACCTACTTGGTCTTTCTCAGAACATTACATTCAACCTTACAAGGAATTAAAATAAAAATAATAATAACTGTTAGACAGAAATAATAGTTTCTTCCGCCAATGAATATTAAATAAGTAACCTTTATTGTTATCGACTGACACTTGGCAATATTTACAAAACGCTGCGACGTTTCGACTCTTGGATCGAGTCCTTTTCAAGCATATCTAACCGACAAACAATTAGGAATACAATTAATTAAGTCGAAGAGATAACAATTAATATTAAAATATCCTCCTTCCTGGTCAGGAGACATTATTATGGGTCGATGATGTGTAATACAGAAATAATAGTTTCTTCCGTCAATGAATATTAAATAAGTAACCTTTATTGTTATCGACTGACACTTGGCAATATTTACAAAACGCTGCGACGTTTCGACTCTTGGATCGAGTCCTTTTCAAGCATATCTAACCGACAAACAATTAGGAATACAATTAATTAAGTCGAAGAGATAACAATTAATATTAAAATATCCTCCTTCCTGGTCAGGAGACATCATTATGGGTCGATGATGTGTAATACAGAAATAATAGTTTCTTCCGCCAATGAATATTAAATAAGTAACCTTTATTGTTATCGACTGACACTTGGCAATATTTACAAAACGCTGCGACGTTTCGACTCTTGGATCGAGTCCTTTTCAAGCATATCTAACCGACAAACAATTAGGAATACAATTAATTAATTAATTAATTTAATTAATTAAGTCAGCCAGGATGAGGTAATATTTTTCGTAATAAATTTTAATTATTTAAATTTAATAAAAATGAGATTATACACAAGTATCAAAGATTATATCAATTTAGAAACGACCAAATCCCATGGTCGAGACGTGACGATTAATCTGACCAAAACCAATGGTCGAACCGTCATGATATTGCCAAACGTGTCGATTAAAAATAGAGTTTTTCTTATTAATCACTATTGGCGGAACAAACATATACATTTCTGTTGTTACCTTAATACTTTTATGCACAGAATAATGAGACCAATCAATTGATATGAAAAAAAGACAGTTGCTTTTAAGAAAAAGTATGCAGATGCGTGTTGCAAATTACATATTTTTTCATACCAATTGATTTGTCTCATTATTCTGTGCATAAAAGTATTAAGGTAACATTACCGAAAACTTAATGTTTTACAAGATATTTTGTATTTTATGTCAAAATACTACAACTTTCAAGCCTTATAATTCCAAAAGTTCTTAATGAAAAAATACTTTATTATAGTGTTTTAAAAAGCTCTCGAGATTAGCTACAAGAATATGCATTGAAAAATAGGGGTTTCCATTTAAGAAATTAAAGGTGTCGTTCACGTGAGCTTTAAACTCCAAGGTCAAACCAATGACACCAACTTATGTCCCCCTTCGAACCAAACAACTTTTGTCTGAAACGTTTTTCCGTATGTTTCATATTTTTGGGGTATATGCCTGCCTCTTTTAAAATGGGCCACCCTGTATATTGGATTTACTTTTAATATGTGTTTCTTATTATAGATAATAAATAAAAACAGCTATCAAGCTATTAATAAGAATGAGAAAGTTGTTCATGAGCAAAAAGTCTTTTCACGATATAATGTTTTTGCCGAAAATTTTGCAACAATAAAGTCCACTTGCGGCGTGTTGCTTAAATTTTTATTTTATTATTTATTATTTTTATTAATTAGTAGACAGAATTCGATGTCTACGTGCCAAGTCGCCGATGACGAGGTTCAGATAGTGCGCTCCGTAGTTTTCGGTGTCTAGATGTATCAATACTTTGAATTCGAGATCTACGTATCCCAGATCGCCAATGCATGACGAATCCTAGGCTGTGCGCTTTGTAGTTTTCGACTTCTAGATGTTCCATATCCTTGAATATAATGCCTACGCGTCTCAAATCGCCGATGACGAGGTTTCTTATAGTGCGCTCCGTAGTTTTCGGTGTCTAGATATATTAATATGTTGAACAGGCGACCTGGGAAACGTAGACATCGAATTTGAAGTATTAATACATTTAGACACTAAAAACTACAGCCCAGGTTCTGTCATCGGCGACCTGGGATACGTAGATGTCGAATTCAAAGTATTGATACATCTAGACACCGAAAACTACGGAGCGCACTAACTGAACCTCGTCATCGGCGACCTGGCACGTAGACATCGAATTCAAAGTATTAATATCACGGTCCACTTAATGCTACAAATGCTTTGAAGCATTCTTTGACTTATCAATTAGTAAAATTCCTTCTTCTGATTGGTCAATCGAACGCTTCGAAGCATTTGTAGCATCAAATGGACCGCAGCTTTTAAGGTACGATTTCACGATGACGCTCGACGCTGAATTCGAGCGTCAAATCTGGTCACGTGATAGATTCCTAACCACTGGATTGGCTGAAATCTATCACGTGACCAGATTTGACGCTCTAATCCAGCGTTGAGCGTCATCGTGAAATCGCACCTTTACATACAAGACCGTGATTACGACCAAGCATGTAAGGCTGCGGTCACATGATGCGGAATGGAAGTGCGGAATAGAGAATGCGTCATAGACACAGCCAATCAGAGCTATGCCGCAGTGTTTACGATTAGCTCTGATTGGCTGTGTCTATGACGAGCGGGATCCGTTAGCGCACGGTGCGATAGCGCACAGCCCGATAGCACACGTCGAATTTAAAATAATTCCCGATAGCCCACATCCCTTTAGCACACGTCCCGATAGCACACCAAATAAATGGCGCACTATCCCGATAGCGCACCAAGTAATATGCACATTTGCCCGATAGCACACAAGAAAATGAAACATAGTCCCGATAGCGCACAAAATGTTGGAAGCATTTTCCCGATAGCGCACGAGGTGTGCTAAAGGGACGTGTGCTAAAGAGAAAAGACGCGTTTCTTTCCCGATAGCGCACGAGGGCGCTACAGGGACGTGTGCTAAAGAGAAATGACACGTTTATTTCCCGATAGCGCACGCACGTTTCTTTCCCGATAGCGCACGAGGTGCGCTAAAGGGACGTGTGCTAAAGAGAAAAAATGCGTTTTTTTCCCGATAGCGCACGAGGTGTGCTAAAGGGACGTGTGCTAAAGAGAAAAGACGCGTTTCTTTCCCGATAGCGCACGCACGTTCCTTTCCCGATAGCGCACGAGGTGCGCTAAAGAGACGTGTGCTAAAGAGAAAAGACGCGTTTCTTTCCCGATAGCGCACGAGGTGCGCTAAAGAGACGTGTGCTAAAGAGAAAAGACGCGTTTCTTTCCCGATAGCGCACAAGGTGTGCTAAAGAGACGTGTGCTAAAGAGAAAAGACGCGTTTTTTTTCCCGATAGCGCACGAGTTGTGCTAAAGGGACGTGTGCTAAAAAAAAAAACGCGTTTCTTTCCCGATAGCGCACGCACGTTTCTTTCCCGATAGCGCACGAGGTGCGCTAAAGAGACGTGTGCTAAAGAGAAAAGATGCGTTTCTTTCCCGATAGCGCACGAGGTGTGCTAAAGAGACGTGTGCTAAAGAGAAAAGACGCGTTTTTTTCCCGATAGCGCACGAGGTGTGCTAAAAGGACGTGTGCTAAAGAGAAAAGACGCGTTTCTTTCCCGATAGCGCACGCATGTTTCTTTCCCGATAGCGCACGAGGTGCGCTAAAGAGACGTGTGCTAAAGAGAAAAGACGCGTTTTTTTCCCGATAGCGCACGAGGTGCGCTAAAGAGAAAAGACGCGTTTCTTTCCCGATAGCGCACGAGGTGCGCTACAGGGACGAGTGCTAAAGAGAAATGACACGTTTAATTCCCGATAGCGCACGAGGTGCGCTAAAGGGACGTGTGCTAACGAGAAATGACACGTTTATTTCCCGATAGCGCACGCAAGTTTCTTTCCCGACAGCGCACGCACGTTTCTTTCCCGATAGCGCACGAGGTGCGCTAAAGAGACGTGTGCTAAAGAGAAAAGACGCGTTTCTTTCCCGATAGCGCACGAGGTGTGCTAAAGAGACGTGTGCTAAAGAGAAAAGACGCGTTTTTTTTCCCGATAGCGCACGAGGTGCGCTACAGGGACGAGTGCTAAAGAGAAAAGACGCGTTTCTTTCCCGATAGCGCACGAGGTGCGCTAAAGAGACGTGTGCTAAAGAGAAAAGACGCGTTTTTTTTCCCGATAGCGCACGAGGTGTGCTAAAGGGACGTGTGCTAAAGAGAAAAGACGCGTTTCTTTCCCGATAGCGGACGCACGTTTCTTTCCCGATAGCGCACGAGGTGCGCTAAAGAGACGTGTGCTAAAGAGAAAAGACGCGTTTCTTTCCCGATAGCGCACGAAGTGCGCTACAGGGACATGTGCTAAAGAGAAAAGACACGTTTATTTCCCGATAGCGCACGCACGTTTCTTTTCCGATAACGCACGAGGTGCGCTAAAGGGACGTGTGCTAAAGAGAAAAGACGCGTTTTTTTCCCGATAGCGCACGAGGTGCGCTACAGGGACGTGTGCTAAAGAGAAAAGACACGTTTATTTCGCGATAGCGCAAGCACGTTTTTTTTCCCGATAGCGCACGAGGTGCCCTAAAGGGACGTGTGCTAACGAGAAATGACACGTTTATTTCCCGATAGCGCACGCACGTTTCTTTCCCGATAGCGCACGAGGTGCGCTAAAGGGACGTGTGCTAAAGAGAAAAGACGCGTTTATTTCCTGATAGCGCACGAGGCGCGCTAAAGAGACGTGTGCTAAAGAGAAAAGACGCGTTTCTTTCCCGATAGCGCACGAGGTGCGCTACAGGGACGTGTGCTAAAGAGAAAAGACACGTTCATTTCCCGATAGCGCACGCACGTTTCTTTTTCGATAACGCACGAGGTGCGCTAAAGGGACGTGTGCTAAAGAGAAAAAACGCGTTTCTTTCCCGATAGCGCACGAGGTGCGCTACAGGGACGTGTGCTAAAGAGAAATGACACGTTTATTTCCCGATAGCGCACGAGGTGCGCTAAAGGAACGTGTGCTAACGAGAAATGACACGTTTATTTCCCGATAGCGCACGCACGTTTCTTTCCCGATAACGCACGAGGTGCGCTAAAGGGACGTGTGCTAACGAGAAATGACGCGTTTATTTCCCGATAGCGCACGAGGTGCGCTAAAGAGACGTGTGCTAAAGAGAAAAGACGCGTTTCTTTCCCGATAGCGCACGAGGTGTGCTACAGGGACGTGTGCTAAAGAGAAAAGACACGTTTATTTCCCGACAGCGCACGCACGTTTCTTTTCCGATAACGCACGAGGTGCGCTAAAGGGACGTGTGCTAAAGAGAAAAGACGCGTTTCTTTCCCGATAGCGCACGAGGTGCGCTACAGGGACGTGTGCTAAAGAGAAATGACACATTTATTTCCCGATAGCGCACGAGGTGCGCTAAAGGGACGTGTGCTAACGAGAAATGACACGTTTATTTCCCGATAGTGCACGCACGTTTCTTTCCCGATAGCGCACGAGGTGCGCTAAAGAGACGTGTGCTAAAGAGAAAAGACCCGTTTCTTTCCCGATAGCGCACGATGTGCGCTACAGGGACGTGTGCTAAAGAGAAAAGACACGTTTATTTCCCGATAGCGCACGCACGTTTTTTTTCCGATAACGCACGAGGTGCGCTAAAGGGACGTGTGCTAAAGAGAAAAGACGCGTTTCTTTCCCGATAGCGCACGAGGTGCGCTACAGGGACGTGTGCTAACAAGAAATGACACGTTTATTTCCCGATAGCGCACGAGGTGCCGCGCCCCGCTCGCCGCTCGTCACGCGCCGGCCGGGCGCCTCGCGCCCCTCACCGCTCACCGCGCGCCGTGCACCGTGCCAGCCGAGACCCGCCTCTATCGCTCCTTGTGCGCTCATTCGCTCAGACGTTTTATTTAATAACTCGTTAACTATTGCGAATTTTGCAACATGGTATAAGACTTTTCTTTTCAGTTTGACCAAATCTACCCCCCCTATTCGGCTGGTTACTTTTATTTCTAACACCCTGTATATATATAAATATAAAATATATTTATAAATATAAAATATATTTTATATATTTATGTTAAACAAAATATCTGAAAAGCTTTGAGTATTTACGCACACTTTATAAATATAAATTCTTAAAAAATGTAAATGCTCAAACTGTTTCAATTATTTAGAAATCTAAAAAAAAAAGAGAACTTTAAGCAAACGTTGGACAGAGAAAATGGAATCTGTCTGGATTTCCCATTAAAACTTATAAAACTTTTGCTCGGGCTGTGCCGGAGGTAACGACCGCAGCGCGAAAGCAACGCACCGCGAGGGGACTTATAAAACTTTTGCTCGGGCTGCGCCGGAGGTAACGACCGCAGCACGAAAGCAACATGTCGTGAAGAGACTTAAAAAATTTTTGCTCAAGCGAGCGCTTCCCGCATAGAAAATTTTTTGGAATCTGACTGGAATCTATCCCGATTTCCCCCCCAAAAAAATGATGGATTCTGACTGGGTAATTTATGAAGATTCGGATTAGAAGTATAATGTTTTAAAAGTACGATTCTACGTGGAGATACCAAAACAGATTACAATTGTAACATGCGCATATACATGCTCTTTTTAAACTGAATTTGTTTCTTAAGATGATTTTTGAAAAATTATATATTTGCGCTGGTTATAACATATGTAGACTATATATAACACTTCTATCAAATTAAGAAGTAGTCTACCACGTAAGGCAGTTGGCTCACGATCCAGAGGTCCCGAGTTCGAATCCCACCAAGGTAAGTGTTTTTTTTCAGATTTTTCAAATACGAGAAAATATTTATAATCATAGACTGCATCTTAAGAAACAAATTTAGTTAAGAAATAGTAATAAAATTTTAAAATAAATTTTTTTTTTGGGTGCATTTATCGCACTTTGGGCAAACGTTGGGTAGAAAAAGTGGAATCTGTTTGGGTTCTCCACGCAGAATCGTACTTTTGAAACATTACACTTTTAATCCGAATCTGCATAGATTACCCAATCAGAATCCATCTTTTTGGGGGGAAATCGGGATAGATTCCAGTCAGATTTCAGAAATTTTTTTATGCGGGTATACGCAGTCACATAACATTTATCTTATTTCTGTTCTGTTTCCTCACTAACTGCGTCAACCATTTATGAAAAATATTTAGATACATTTGAAAGATTACGAGATTTAGTGTTCAGAATCTGATTTAGATGAATCATCATAATCATCTTTAAAATAATTATATATTTAAATAATTTGTAGGTGAATGTATTGTTGGTTGATGTGCAAACCCAAAGTACCATCAAATTGTTGCGACGTGAGAGCAGCAACTCGCTTTCCTACTTTGTAGCCACATGTGTGACCAATAATTGCATCTATAATTGCGTCCATTCTATGGTACTTCAGGTTTGCTGTATATATATCAACCAATAATACATTTACCTGCAGATTATTTAAATAATTATTTTGAAGATGATTATGAGGGTTTATCTGAATCAGATTCTGAACACTAAATTTCGTAATCTTTCAAATATATCTGAATTTTTCATAAATGGTTGACATAGTAAGAAAACAGGACACAAATAACAAGATAAATGTTGTGACTGAATATGTGTATGTACAGAAAATATTGGGAAATTAACGTGTCATTTCTCGTTAGCACACGTCCCTTTAGTGCATCTCGTGCGCTATCGGGAAAGAAACGTGCGTGCGCTATCGGGAAATAAACGTGTCATTTCTCGTTAGCACACGTCCCTTTAGCGCACCTCGTGCGCTATCGGGAAATAAACGTGTCATTTCTCTTTAGCACACGTCCCTGTAGCGCACCTCGTGCGCTATTGAGAAAGAAACGCGTCTTTTCTCTTTAGCACACGTCCCTTTAGCGCACCTCGTGCGCTATCGGGAAATAAACGTGTCTTTTCTCTTTAGCACACGTCCCTTTAGCGCACCTCGTGCGCTATCGGGAAAGAAACGTGCGTGCGCTATTGGGAAATTAACGTGTCATTTCTCGTTAGCACACGTCCCTTTAGCGCATCTCGTGCGCTATCGGGAAAGAAACGTGCGTGCGCTATCGGGAAATAAACGTGTCATTTCTCGTTAGCACACGTCCCTTTAGCGCACCTCGTGCGCTATCGGGAAATAAACGTGTCATTTCTCTTTAGCACACGTCCCTGTAGCGCACCTCGTGCGCTATCGGGAAAGAAACGCGTCTTTTCTCTTTAGCACACGTCTCTTTAGCGCACTTCGTGCGCTATCGGGAAATAAACGCGTCTTTTCTCTTTAGCACACGTCCCTTTAGCGCACCTCGTGCGCTATCGGGAAATAAACGTGTCATTTCTCTTTAGCACACGTCCCTTTAGCGCACCTCGTGCGCTATCGGGAAATAAACGTGTCATTTCTCTTTAGCACACGTCCCTGTAGCGCACCTCGTGCGCTATCGGGAAATAAACGCGTTTTTTCTCTTTAGCACACGTCCCTTTAGTGCACCTCGTGCGCTATCGGGAAAGAAACGTGCGTGCGCTATTGGGAAATTAACGTGTCATTTCTCGTTAGCACACGTCCCTTTAGCGCACCTCGTGCGCTATCGGGAAAGAAACGTGCGTGCGCTATCGGGAAATAAACGTGTCATTTCTCGTTAGCACACCTCCCTTTAGCGCACCTCGTGCGCTATCGGGAAATAAACGTGTCATTTCTCTTTAGCACACGTCCCTGTAGCGCACCTCGTGCGCTATCGGGAAAGAAACGCGTCTTTTCTCTTTAGCACACGTCTCTTTAGCGCACTTCGTGCGCTATCGGGAAATAAACGCGTCTTTTCTCTTTAGCACACGTCCCTTTAGCGCACCTCGTGCGCTATCGGGAAAGAAACGTGCGTGCGCTATCGGGAAATAAACGTGTCATTTCTCGTTAGCACACGTCCCTGTAGCGCACTTCGTGCGCTATCGGGAAAAAAACGCGTCTTTTCTCTTTAGCACACGTCTCTTTAGCGCACCTCGTGCGCTGTCGGGAAAGAAACGTGCGTGCGCTATCGGGAAATAAACGTGTCATTTCTTGTTAGCACACGTCCCTTTAGCGCACCTTGTGCGCTATCGGGAAGTAAACGCGTCATTTCTCTTTAGCACACGTCCCTGTAGCGCACCTCGTGCGTTATCGGGAAATGAACGTTTTTCTTCTCGTTAGCACACGTCCCTTTAGCGCACCTCGTGCGCTATCGGGAAAGAAACGCGTTTTTTCTCTTTAGCACACGTCCCATTAGCGCACCTCGTGCACTGTCGGGAAAGAAACGTGCGTGCGCTATCGGGAAATAAACGTGTCATTTCTCTTTAGCACACGTCCCTTTAGCGCACCTCGTGTGCTATCGGGAAAGAAACGCGTCTTTTCTCTTTAGCCCACGTCTCTTTAGCGCACTTCGTGCGCTATAGGGAAAGAAACGTGCGTGCGCTATCGGGATAATGCTTCCAACATTTCGTGCGCTATCGGTACTATGTTTCATTTTCCTGTGTGCTATCGGGCAAATGTGCATATTACTTGGTGCGCTATCGGGATAATGCGCCATTTATTTGGTGTGCTATCGGGACGTGTGCTAAAGGGATGTGGGCTATCGAGAATTATTTTAAATTCGACGTGTGCTATCGGGCTGTGCGCTATCGCACCGTGCGCTAACGGGACCCTCCCGTCTATGACGCATTCTCTATTCCGCACTTCCATTCCGCACCATGGGATTTCAGCCTAAAGGTATAGCTTTGTTGGGAACCTTGTCGCTGTCGCTATCGCTATCGCCTATTGTGCAAAGGACTTTATGCTATGCATATGCAGCCTATGCAATTTTGAGTGCAATAGCTTTTAAGACTGGTTTAAGCGGGGAGCACACATTTCTGCACAACGCATAATGCGTAAGCATAAGAAAATTGATTGGTCCATATACATGTGTATAAGAAAATAGACCAATCAGTTTTCTTATACTTACGCATTACGCGTTGTGCAGAAGTGTGTGCTCTCCGCTTTAAGCGGGGAGCACACACTTCTGCACAACGCATAGTACGTAAGCATAAGAAAACTGATTGGTCTATTTCCTTATGCACATGTGTAAGGACCAATCAGTTTTCTTATGCTTACGCATTATGCGTTGTGCAGAAGTGTGTACTCCCCGCTTTACAATGGATATCGTAACTGTCATAAGTTGTGAGTCGTAAGAAAGGACCCCGGGCCCAGCCATAGGGAAAATGGATCCCGGTCAAATTGGTTGAAACTGCAGTATGTTGTACTTCATAATCTCCTGATCAAAAGTGTTAATGGGCACAAAGTCCGAAAGCCATCTACTTTTCGAATTATCAGACGTTGAACATGGTAAAAATGAGGATTATTGGAGATATTCTATTTTAGAGTATCCACGGCAATAATTTTTTAGGGTCGCATTTTTATGTGTGTCACGCATGTGCGTGCGTGCGTGCGTGCGTGCGTGCGTGCGTGCGTGCGTGCGTGCGTGTGTGTGTGTGTGTGTGTGTGTAGGTACATCTGTGTATGCGTGCATGTGTGTGCGGGGGGTATGTCTCTGTATGTGCGTGTGTGTGTGGGGTGGCGGGGGTATGTCTGTGTATGTGCGTAAGTATGTGGGGGGTATGTCTGTGTATGTGTGTGTGTGGGGGGGGTATGTCTGTGTATGTGTGCGTGGAGGGCGGGGGTATGTTTGTGTATATGCGTGTGTATGAGGGGGAATGTTGTGTATGTGTGTGTGTGTGGAGGGGTGGGTATGTCTGTGTATGTGCGTGTGTGTGGGGGGTATGCTGTGTATGTGTGTGTGTGTAAAGGGGGCATGACTACGTATGTGTGTGTGGGGGGGGGGTATGCTGTGTATGTTCGCGTGTGTGTGGGGCGGGAGTATGCTGTGTATGTGCGTGTGTGTTTGTGTGTGTGTGTGTGTGTGTGTGTGTGTGTGTGTGTGTGTGTGTGTGTGTGTGTGTGTGTGTGTGTGTGTGTGTGCGTGCGTGCGTGCGTGCGTGTGTGCGTGTGCGTGTATGTGCGTGTGTGTGTGGGGCGGGGGTATGTTTATGTATGTGCGTGTGTGTGTGTGGGGTGGGTATGTCTATGTATGTGCGTGTGTGTGGGGGGTATGTCTGTATATGTGTGTGTGGGGGGGGGTTATGTCTATGTATGTGTGTGTATGGGGGGATATGTCTGTGTATGTGCGTGTGTGTAGGGGGTATGTCTGCGTATGTGCGTGTGTGGGGGGGGGAAGGTATGTTTATGTATGTGCGTGTATGTATATTCTTATAATCAGTACACCGTTGGCATTAGCATCACTCAAAGTACATCGCGTGGAGTTGCGCGATTGGCTTTTGTACATCTTTTGGCTCTGAAAAGAACCGGTTAATGTATAGTCAATGTATATGATTAGGGTCGCTCGTTGATGTTACGTGACTGCGGTCGGTTCGCTGAATCACGAATTATTATTACATAATTACAAAAGTAATTAAATTGTAATATATCAGTGATTTTTAAATAAAGTTTGACACTGCGGGGACTCAAACTCATCGGTCGCAAATGACACAATATTACGCGCACACTTTACTCTACCGTCGTATCGCCAACGACGCCAATTCTTGCCCGAAACGGCCAAAACAGCGAAAGAGCCTGAAAGTCATATGTTTGTTTCCTTCTAATTACTTTTGTAATTATGTAATAATAATTCGTGATTCAGCGAACCGATCGCAGCCACGTAACATCAACGAGCGACCCTAATCATATACATTGGCTATACATTAACTGGTCCTTTTCAGGGCCAAAAGATGTACAAAATCCGATCGCGCAACCTCCACGCGGTGTACATTGGGTGATGCTAATGCCAACGGTGCACTGATTATAAGAATATACACACATCTACACTCACACGCACATACACAGACATACTCCCCTCCCCCCCCCACACACACGCACATACACAGACATATTCCCCACTCACACAGCATACCCACACACACATACTCACGCACACGCACACGCACGCACGCACGCGCGCGCGCGCGCGCGCGCGCGCACACACACACACACACACACACACGCACACGCACACGCACACGCACGCACGCACGCACGCGCACGCACGCACGCACGCACGCACGCACGCACGCGCACGCACGCACGCACGCACGCACGCACGCACGCACGCACGCACGCACGCACGCACGCACGCACGCACGCACGCACGCACGCACGCACGCACGCACGCACGCACGCACGCACGCACGCACGCACGCACGCACGCACGCACGCACGCACGCACGCACGCACGCACGCACGCACGCACGCACGCACACACGCACACACACACGCACACACGCACACACACACACACACACACACACAACAATGCGACCCTAAAGAATTATTGCCGCGGATACTCTAAAACAGAATATCTACAATATCCTCATTTTTACCATGTTCAACGTCTGATAACTCGAAAAGTAGATGGCTTTCGGACTTTGTGCCTATTAACACTTTTGATCAGGAGATTATGAAGTACAACATACTGCAGTTTCAACCAATTTGACCGGGATCCATTTTCCCTATGGCTGGGCCCGGGGTCCTTTATGTAATTAAGGCGAGGTATTAGTTCCTCGAATAATAGATCTATGTATTGTATTTTGAACCGTCCGCCATACACAGACACAGGCACACACACAGTAACGTTTACAGCCAATCAAAGTCTTTCTTTTCACTCCTCCTATTTTCCACTAGCCGACTAGCGGCAGTACACACGGTCGTCGCAGTCCTCCATGAGCCTCAGTCAATTGTAACGCACGTTCTTTGAATAAAGAAAGATCTCGAATAATCACGCCTCTCAGTGAACCCACTTTACCCTATACGTATCATACATAACAGTGGTGTCAGAAGTAAAGGGTTATAATCGTTGATAGCACGAACGAGCAAAAATGTCGTTATCAACCGAAGCTCTAGCATCGCTAACGAATGTCTTCGCGGAGGCTATTCGAGAAGCTGCGCGAATGGCCGCCGAATCGGCAACAGGTGCCACAGCCGATGCCACGGCTCGATCAAAGCCACCGTCATTTAATATTGGCGAATTTCGCTCTTCGGATGGTGCCACCGTGGAAGACTATTTTAAACGCTTCGAGTGGGCACTCAAACTAAGCAAAATTCCGGAAGAGCAATGGGCCAACTTCGCTCGTGTTCACATGGGAACTGAGCTCAATCAGGCACTCAAGTTTCTGGTAAGCCCAAGGTCGCCTGAGGATCTCACATTTGAGCAGGTACGAGATACGCTTAAAAGTCATATGGATCGCGCAAAAAATAAGTTCGCAGAGAGCATTCGATTCCGACAAATCTGTCAACAAAAGGGTGAGACAGTATCAAATTTTGCTCTTCGATTACGCCAAGGGGCAGTTTATTGCGAGTACGGAGAATTTCTCGATAGAATGCTAATAGAGCAATTATTGCATGGCCTCGAATCACGCGACATGTGCGACGAAATTATAGCAAAAAAACCTGCAACGTTCGACGCAGCGTTTGATATTGCACATACTCTTGAGGCAACGCGACTTACTGCTAATGAGGTTAAAACCGCGATGTTGTCAGTTCCTGAAACTACGCATAAATTAGGGTACTCGCAGCCAAAGAAAAAGAATAACGATAAACAACGGCGCCAGAGATCATTATCGCGTAACCGTCAGCAGCAGCAGCATAAGCAGGACTCGTCACAGAAGAAACAAGACCGCCCTTGTCAAAGATGTGGAAGGGACCATGCACGAAGTCAATGCCAGTTCCGTGACGCCGAATGTCACAACTGCGGTATTAAGGGACATATCGCTAAAGTGTGTCGATCAAGGCATAATAAGAAAACCGACCAAGTCTCCGACGCACTCGTACCAGCGGAACACGTCGACTCAGTCCAATATTTCAATAAGGTCAATGATATCAGCTCCACCAGCGTAGCGCAAAAGCGGATGATCAATGTTTTAATCGATGGCCACAATTTAAAAATGGAATTGGACACTGGAGCACCTTGCGGCATCGTAAGTAAAAAAACGTTGCGCACTTTTAAACCATTTTGTTCTTTGCAGAAAACCGACAGACAATTTGCCAGTTATACGCTCCACAAAATCAATTGTATCGGACGTTTGCCAGTTAACGTTAAGGTTGGTCAGACGACTAAGAGACTAAATCTATATGTGGTCGAAGGCGATTTCGACACGCTCTTTGGACGAGAATGGATTTCACATTTCACTCATGAGATAGACTTTACAAAAATCTTCTCATCGCCGGATAAGATTCACGCGGTATCCTCTACACCGCCCCGTCTTACCCAGGAGCAGGAAAGGCAATTAGAGCAACTTTTAGATCGCTACCAGGATGTATTCAGCGATGTGGCAGGGAAGTTAGTAGGTCCACCTGTCAAATTACACCTAAAGCCGGAGGCCACGCCAGTCTTCGTCAAAGCGCGAGAGATACCGTTTGCACTTCGGGATGCTTACGCAAAAGAAATCGATGCGAAGATATCATCAGGTTTCTACAAAAAAGTCGAATACTCCGAATGGGCGTCCACCACTCATGTCGTGACAAAGAAAAACGGCAAGTTACGTATTACAGGCAATTATAAACCGACTCTTAATCCGCGCATTATCGTAGATGAACATCCGATTCCTAAACCGGAGCAAATATTTAATGAAATGAAAGGCGCAAAAATCTTTTGTCATCTTGACATTACAGATGCTTACACACATCTACCGGTCGATGAAGAGTTCAGTCACGCGCTCACGCTTAATACACCAACTCACGGCTTAATCCGACCTACACGCGCAGTCTACGGAGCTGCAAATATTCCGGCTATTTGGCAAAGATGCATGCAGTCTGTCCTGGAAGGTCTCTCTCAAGCACGTAATTTTTTCGATGACGTCGTAGTTTATGCTAAAAACTTTGCCGATCTGATGGTAGTCTTAGAACAAACGCTGGAGAGAATACGCTCTCATGGGTTACGACTCAATCGGGCAAAATGTGTCTTCGCAACTCCTTCCATGGAATTTCTGGGTCACAGGATCGACGCTCAGGGCATTCATAAATCCGACAAACATATAGAAGCTATCCGAGACGCACCAAAACCCTCAACTCCAGAGGAACTCCAATTATTTCTCGGGAAAGCCACGTACTACAACGCATTTATTCCGGATCTTTCGACGAAAGACCGACCTCTTCGAAATATGCTTCACCAAGAGCCTTTCAAATGGACACCTGCTGCAGAAGAAGCATATCAAGATATTAAGAAAGCATTGATATCACCTCAAGTTCTTATGCCGTATGACCCGTCACTCCCTCTGCTTCTGGCCACCGACGCCAGCAAAACGGGCCTGGGTGCCGTGCTTTCTCATCGTTTAAGCAGCGGACAAGAGCGACCGATAGCATATGCAAGCCGTACCATGACTGCGACAGAACAGAAGTATCCTCAGATTGACAAGGAAGCGCTTGCCATCGTTTGGGCAGTGCAAAAGTTCTTCAACTACCTCTATGCTCGTCATTGGACCTTGATTACGGATCACAAGCCCCTGACTCAAATCCTTCACCCAGAGAAATCGCTACCAGTTCTATGTATCAGCAGAATGGCTAATTATGCAGACTATCTCGCTCACTTTGACTTCGATGTGATTTTCAAACCTTCGAAGGAGAACACTAATGCTGACTACTGTTCAAGAGTCTCACTACCCTCGACGATTAACGCTATTCAATCTTCTTTGTCGCATCAAAGGAGAGAAGAGATTGAAGGAGATGGATTCGATCACTTCGCTATGAATCAAATCGAGCAACTGCCAACCGATGCGAAAACGAATTGCTCAAGAAACAAGAAAGGATCCTGAATTAGGGAAAATCGTCAAGCTATTGGAAGCAGGACAAAGCCTCGAGCGCGCAGGGTATCGAGCTCCAGAATCCGCCTACAGACTGGCCGCCAACTGCCTGATGTTCGAGCATCGCGTCGTTATACCATCCTCGCTACGAAAAGCAATACTCAACGATCTACACGTAGCACATTTAGGTATCGTGAAAATGAAAGGGATGGCACGTTCATTCGTTTATTGGCCAGGTATCGACTCGGAAATTGAGCAGACTGCCAAATCGTGTGCTGAATGTGCTAGGCATGCACATGCTCCTCCTAAGTTTTGCCAGCATCATTGGGACTATCCCAAAGGTCCCTGGGAACGCATCCACATAGATTATGCGGGCCCCGTCGCTGGGATGATGCTACTAATTGTTTCCGATGCATTCAGCAAGTGGCTTGAAGTCAAGATTACCAATTCGATGACAACAGCGGCAACCATCGCTATACTTGATAACTTATTCACAGCCTATGGTGTTCCTACCATCGTGGTATCAGACAACGGAACGCAATTTACCTCAGCTGAATTTAAATCGTTTCTACAAACAAGCGGCGTTAAGTACCACAAACTGACGGCGCCTTATCATCCATCCACCAATGGGCAAGCCGAACGAAGTGTGCAGACCGTTAAAGATGCCCTTCGTGCCATGGGAACTTCCCGGAACACGCTGCAAGCAGACCTAAACAAGTTTCTCCGTCACTATCGTATTGCACCGCATTCGACTACGGGACAGTCACCATCGCAGCTCTTCCTGGGTCGAACATTGCGAACACGTTTGGATCTCGTGCGTCCTGACGACGTCTTTACGAGAGTCACTCAAAAATGGAATGCACAACACATTCCAACATTCCGGTCATTCAAACCTACTCAAGTTGTGTATTTTCTTTCGGGAAATCCCAGAATGGACAAATGGGTTCGAGGAACCATCGTAGCTCGTTTAGGAGAACTCCACTATGAAATTGAATATGGAGACAAGCGGTTTAAGCGCCATGTGGACCAGATTCGGGGATATTCAGAAAACCCGACGGCAAAGCAATCTGATCTTCCATTACCTGTGGTGAACAACGAAGAGAAAAGCCGTCACGTGCGATTCTACCCGGATCCTCCAAAAGCTTGCACACCTGTTAAACCGAGGAATGTGGAAGCATTTGCTTCCTCATTGTCACGCCAAGGGACTCCAACTCCGTCTACGGCTCCAGGAACTCCTCCGCGGGCAGCAGCAACACCTGAAGGCAACGCAGTGCAGAATAGAACCGCCGCTCCCCCGGTTCTTCCTCGGAGATCAACGCGGAAACATCGCTTTCCTGATAGATATTCTCCGAGTAAATGTTAACGAGGTTTTCATTATGAGGGGGAGGAAATATTGTATTTTGAACCGTCCGCCATACACAGACACAGGCACACACACAGTAACGTTTACAGCCAATCAGAGTCTTTCTTTTCACTCCTCCTATTTTCCACTAGCCGACTAGCGGCAGTACACACGGTCGTCGCAGTCCTCCATGAGCCTCAGTCAATTGTAACGCACGTTCTTCGAATAAAGAAAGATCTCGAATATAATCACGCCTCTCAGTGAACCCACTTTACCCTATCCGTATCATACATAACACTATGCTAGCAAAGTATTTAAGTAACTATAGAATCGAGTTATTCGAGTGAAATATGTAAGTAATTCGCAAATTAAGATATAAGTTTGAGTAATAGTATTAATATATGATATTTGTTGTGTTACAGATATTCATGTGGTATGATATGTGATCATTAAAGGTAATTATTAATATATTTTTTCCTCTCTCTTTTTTTTATTAGTATTTTTGTATTGTTTTGTTTTGCTATTATGCAATCGTTTATTTATGCTATGCTTACTAAGTTTCCTTTTTCTAAATATTTATTCTTACATTAAATCGCACTAAGCTACAACCTTTTCAAGGTAATATTAAGAAATAATAAATGCGTTTGCTTTCCTCTCCCTTTTTGTTACGTGTTTCATTTATTGTATTACTTAATTTTTTTAAAATTTTTTTTTCTTATTTATTAATGCTATTTATTTGCGTTTGTTATAGGTCTTAGTGTCACTGTGCTTTCGCTGGATGGATATGATAAGGCTTAAGTATTAAGTTGGATTATTTTATCGCTTATGTTCTATTGGATGATCTAATTTCGCGTCTCTTTTATTATTAATTTTACGTTATGCTAATGATATTGATATATATATATATATATATATATATATATATATATATGTGTGTGTGTGTGTGTGTGTGTGTGCGTTATTGCGATGTATAAAAGTATTTTTTTTCTCTCTTTTTTTTATGCATATACCTAGTGTTACGCCCGTGAAGTACGCCCGTGCCGCGCGTCATGTGAATCGCCCGCTACGTTGTCTTTCGTCCTTAGCGACGGTTGTTTATAAACATCGCTTGTCAGATTATGCTCTGGGATACCGTCACGTTCGGACGTGTATACTCGAGCTCCTTGTACAAACGGGCTGCAATAATAAACGAGTTCCTTTTTATAAACGAGCCTTGCTTCATTGAGCGAGTGACGGAGTACGTGTCGCGCGTGAGTGCAAGTGCGATAGAGCGGCTGACGCTCGACGAGCGTAACATTTGGGGGCTCGTCCGATCGGACGGGCGAAGAGGTCGGACGAGCGACAACGAGCATCATCCAGATTACCTCGATGGCTACAAGGAAGAGGCTCCGGCTGGAAACGCCTCAACGAGATGCCGCCGAAGCGCCGGCGATTACGACGCTCACCGAGACGCTCCAGGCCGTTATTGAGGAAGTCCGACTCCTGCGGGTGGAGCAGGCTCGCAGAGAGGAGGGGTACGCGGCGACGATCCGCCGACAGGAGGAGGAGCTCCGACGTCTTCGAGGGACGAATTCCAGCGTCGACTCCCAGCTAAGTCTTTCCATTAATAGGGCGTCCGGAGATTCGGGGGCGCGCTGCGTGAACGGTGAGGGGACGCGAAACACGCGCGCGAGGAGCGCGAGCGCGAGGAGCGCGAGCGCGAGCAGTGTGCGGGAAAGCGTCGTGCGCCCGGCCGAAGGGAACGCGTACGCGGGGGGCGCGAGTGAATGTGTGTCACGCCCGATAGAGAGAAACGCGACAGCGAGCGCTGCGTGCGGTTTTGACCGATGTACGGGGGAGAGGGGCGCGGATGCCGATGTCGGGATTCGAAACGTGCATACGGGGGACGCCGTAACGGCAACGGGCGTTGGGCTCGGGTATAAATTAAAGCCCGATACTTACGACGGGACAGTCCCTTTACAGGAGTATTTTTCACAATTCAACTTGATTGCGCGAGCGAATTTGTGGGACGACGCGACGAAAACTGTCGCGCTCGCTTCGAGCCTTAGGGGGAAGGCGCGTACGATTCTTGAGACAGTTCAAAACATAGAATGTTTGAATTTTGCGGAACTGAAGTCGAAGCTCGAGTTATGTTTCGGTGAGGGGCGTCTAACGCAGAACCATTATTCCGCACTCACGAACCGCAGACAAAGATTCGGAGAAGATTTGGCTGCTCTCGGCTCCGACATTGAGCGATTATCGCGCCTCGCATATCCCGAGTGCCCCCACGAAATTCGCGAGAAAATTGCGTGTTCGCAATTCGTGACGGCCGTCGCGGACCATTTTATCCGACGGACACTGCAGATGGAGGGGATAACCTCTTTGTGTCAAGCGGTCGAGAGGGCGAAAGCGTTAAAAATTATTCAGGGGGAGGGTTTCGCCCGAGAAAAATTTAACAGAGACTCCGCGAAGGAAGGACAGAGGGGGGGCACAAATAATGAAAAGCGGGAGGTAGAGGGGAAAAGCGAACAGAAAAATAATTCTCAGAAAGGGAACGGGCGAGGCGGCAAATTTAGCGCCAATCGCGGGGAGTGCTGGACGTGCGGGAAGACCGGACATTTCCGGTCCGAGTGTCCGGACCAGAGGGGAAACGCGACTTAGTCAAACTCCGCGGGGTGAGTTTGGCAAGGGTCATTGATACCCCGTTTATTAATAAAGAAAATTTTGTTTTAAATGTGAAAAATAAAGATGTTTTAAATGAAAATAGAGTTAAGCTGTGTTTTAATCATTTTTACTATAAGGGGAAAGTTGACGGGAAAGAATGCTTGTTCAAGGTGGACACGGGCTCTGATGTCTCTATCATAAGCAGTAAATTCGTGGAAGCAGGCAAAGAAAAGTCTCTCATAAAGAATTTGAATTTGAGATGGAAAGTGAATTGAGGGGTTAGTGTAGGTCAGAGCTCGTGGGGTGGGAAATGTATGTGACATCCCGTGAAATTTGTAATGTGTACTTAATAAAAATTGTGAAACAATGTGTGAAGTGTTATGATTTTATTTTGTCATTTAAATGTTCTTTTGTTTCTGTGCGTTCTATTTGGTTTTTGCAGAGAAAGGGAATCCGGTGAGGTCGACGGTTCTTGTGGAGACAATGGCCGAAGACTTCTTCGGAGGGTTTTTTTTTGTTTCCATCGACAGAAGACTGCCTTGCTCACGGTTTTTTGAGTGTGGTTTTTCCCGTGAGACTTTGAGCAAATGCTAAGGCAGGGACTCGGGGAGCCCGAAAAGGCGCTGGGTCCACACAAGCTTTCCCCCCCTTGTCTGAAGATATAGAAGAATGGCGACGTGAAGAGGCGGCGGCGAGGGAGTTACTTCGGGAAGGAGCGGAGCTTCTTGAGGTCATCTCGAACCAACGGAGGGGGGAGCCTGGCCAGCTCTCTCCGGAAGAGGAACGGTCGAGGACCGGAGGTGAAACCACCAGGGGCCAAGAGGGACGGGGTCCGGTAACCCAGGGCAACAACCCGGGGAGGACAAGTTAACCGTTCGGTGCCCTGGGGTTCGCAGTCAAGAGAAGCTGGGACCGTGGAAATCTACCCTCCCAGATTGTCGGGGCGACAATCTTAAGAGAGGGGGGGTAGTGTTACGCCCGTGAAGTACGCCCGTGCCGCGCGTCATGTGAATCGCCCGCTACGTTGTCTTTCGTCCTTAGCGACGGTTGTTTATAAACATCGCTTGTCAGATTATGCTCTGGGATACCGTCACGTTCGGACGTGTATACTCGAGCTCCTTGTACAAACGGGCTGCAATAATAAACGAGTTCCTTTTTATAAACGAGCCTTGCTTCATTGAGCGAGTGACGGAGTACGTGTCGCGCGTGAGTGCAAGTGCGATAGAGCGGCTGACGCTCGACGAGCGTAACACTATTAATAACGGTTAGATGTAAATGCTTAAAGTGACTTACCGGCTTTTTCTACAAGTCCAGTATATGTTATGATTATTAAGTATTCTTAAATATTTACCGCGTATTAATTCCTTGGCCTCGTCTAAGTCCAGGCGGTACGCGAGGTTGCGTAGTCTTTTTATTTCTAGCATGAACTCAGACGGTGGCTTTTTACTTAATTCTGAAAGGAAATATTTAATGCTTTATCTTATTTTAATCTTCTTATTCTAAAGGTTATCATCTATCATCTGTCGGTCATGTAAGGCAGTTTAGGAGCTGGCTCATACATTCTATTATGGCTACAAGTAATAAGGAGCTATGGCAGGCTAAGTATTCAGTATCGTTTACGGTTGTTATCTTGTCATTATGAGATACTAATGTATAGTGAGTAATATATTCTTATATTTTGTTATAGGTGAAAGGAGCGAACATGTGTTAGAAGAAAGGAACTGTAGTGCTCAATGTTAATGGAGGATATGTGTATTATTTTCCCAGTTGTGCTTATTACTAGTTTTTGCAATCTTATTTTCTAATTTACTTATCTAATTTACTTATTTAAGTGAAGTTGCTTATTCTATCGAATGTAAGATATATAAGAAAAAATTCCTCTACCAAGTTAATGATTGTTAAATTTTTTTTTATTATATTTTTTCACCATCACCATCACTATAGTTAATACCTTATCTCTAAAGGATACATATTTATACTCTTATGTCTACGGAAATATCATGAAATTGAAATTGTTATCATAGCGTATGTATTCTAAATTATTACGATTATTCTTCAATTTATTAAAGCTTATTAGTTAATTAGCGCATTTTTAAAAGAACATTATTCTTTTATGATTCGAACGAGGAACAGAAATAAGACTAATGTACTTATTAGTAATACGGTTCCTTCTAGCCAGTACGCTGAAAAGGGTAATAGATAATATATGTAAGCGAAATTAACGTAAGCGTTATATTGTGATTAAGATATGACACGCGGTTAAGGTATATGATTGTAGGATTAAATATTACGATGTCTTTTACAATCTCCTCGAGGAACGACTGCTTCACAAAGAATTTTATACGTAAGATGCTCTGTACGGCCCCGCAAGTCTATAATAGTTGCTTCTACACGCAAAGCAGTCTATAGCGCGACGGGTCTTCATCAATATCTTATAACATCTTCCACAATGCAGATCGGTGTGTACAAAGGTGCGAGAGATAAGATGGAGTTGTCTCCACACAGCATTCGCGCGATTAAAAATGCAAAATGTGTGCTCCGAGGTGGCACATTCGGCGCAAAGCGTTAAATTATTTCCTCTACCTGTGCAAACCACGCGGAGTGGCAAATCAATTTGTAAGCTGGTCTCGCGTATGGGTCGGCGTAGTCGCGATAATAGATTGGTACAGGTAATGGCTACAGGGGGACGCGTAAGGGGTGGTGAATTTTGCGGAATCGGTATACCGCGCTCACCTATGACATGCTGAAGATGGTCAGGCTCTCTGATGTCATCGTAGGAGGATGAAGATTCTCTCAGGAACGGGCGGCTCTATTTGGCTCAAGGGGTGAAGATCGTGAGCCCTGGCTGCTTCCAGCTTCCGCACGCGTAGATGACATTTCAATGTAGTCGGATTCTGCACTTGTCTGCGCTGCTGGCACGTTGCTGTAGGCTCGCGGTGGTTCAATCGTATCAGATTGCGCGGCGTCTGCTTCCATAGGGCTGCTTCTGGTGGCATTTTCGACTGGAGATTCACGATCGATAGCGGCTAGGACCTCGTCAATCATGGAGGTCGTTGTTGGCGTCAATACAGCTGACAAACTCAGGCGCGGAGTTTCGTAGATTGGTGCAGGCGTTGGTGTCCGCTGAGGTCTGTTGAATACCTCCGGGTCGGTGGGCCCAGGAAAGTCTCTGTCCATCCCTGGATAGACGTCTACTCCCGGAGGGCGATTGTCAGGCTCCGGTGGTTGCCGCGTTGCTGGTATTGGTACCAAGGGTGGTGGCGTTCGCCTGTAGGATCGCTCGGCTCTTAAATCCATCGGGATGTCATCAGTCTCCGGCATGGTTAAAATAATTCGCCGCAGGCGCCCCAGAATGCGTTCCCACTGTTTTCGATGATCTCGGTGATTTCCTTGCATACAGGTCACAGCTTCTGCAAGTGAATTATCCCCAAAACTTTTTGGTTCTAAGTCCTGAGGGGTAGAACACTTACGAGTACTTTTACTGCTGTCCTCTTTGTCTTCAAGGTATTTTACTCTCCGTGCTTGCTTCATCAACTGCTGATTGACACTGTGAACTTCGCGTCGCAATGTCTTGGCTTTTATATTCTACTGAGGGGCAAGGGGTCGGTTCCTTGGTGCCTTTGTCTCGGCATCTTCTATAAAGCATATTCGCGGTATCGTTGATCCAGGAACTTCGATTTATCGCCCAGATGATGACTATAAGCATTCCGAGAATACTCATGCCCCATCCTACTGCACTGTACGTGACGATCTTCTGTTCTTGCATTCTCCGATTCTTAATCTCGCGGGCCTTACTAATGATGTCATCGAAAGTTGTCAATACATGGCTGTCGTTCGTTGTCCATAACTCGTGCGTTGCCTCTGTTAGATCAACTTGATATTTCTCTCGGGCTGGCTCGTACAGCTTGTAGAATACTCAGATTGTTCAGTCGGAGTATAATGTTGTGCGAATTCTATCGTACGAATAGATGGATGGCTCATTGTGGTTGTTCCGGCTTTAATTTTGCATCCCTGGCGTATAGTGAATAATGCCAGAAGTTATTTATTTCTACTTGGTTACCTTTGTTGGCATTCTATACGAATTATTTCTGGTCTTTTTGCAGTATACACCCAATTTCCTGGCGTAGTTAAAGCCTTCCAATAGGTTTCTCGTAAATTTTGCAATATTATAGTTGCAATATTCTGTTTCTATATTCTTATTTAATAAAAGTTGAATGTTACAACTTGTCGCTTGTCGTATTTTCTTCAAAGGGAATGTAGCTGGACAGATGAATACGGTGCTGGATGAGATGCATTCTCGCAACTCTCCTTCTTGGAATTCGTAGAAGCTGTCGGTGTCCTCGCTTATTCCAACGTGATCCGCATCGGATTTAATTATCGCGAATTTTGTTTCGTCGAATGTTTGTCTAGCGGGTAGTGGTATGGTTCTATACATTTTGTATATTCCGGGAATTAATAATGGAATATGCAAGATATAAATCAGTCGGTTATTGGCATAGGCAACCCTCAGATCAGATATTTTAACTAAGCTGATCTATTCCAGTTTCATCAGTATTCACCGGAAATTCTGTATGAGGATTTTGTTCCTTTATTAACTTGCAAGTTTCTTATCAATTGTTGTGGCGAAATTAGACGGGGGTGGATGAATCCTTGTTTTCCGAATAATATTCCATCAATTAGAATATTTAAGTCTATTTCATGTTGTAGTATTTGCATGTCGAAGTTTCGTTGTAATTTCCCACCAGTATTGATGCTGTTGATTTCGCATCGTTTCGCTCTCCAATATGTCAAGCTGCTTCCTTATCTTCAGGGTAGCGTTATACAATTCCCCTGAAGCGCGTTCGCGTGGCTACAGTTTGATTCACAAGTAGTAGGGCGAGATCGTTAGTTTTACTTTCTACGTGCATTATAGCATTTCGCATATCGTATTCGTCCTCCTAGGGTTAAGGTTCCGAAATAATATTTTGCTAAGTTGTCCCTACAAATTCCAAAGGAGCTCGTTTTATACGGGATTCTCCTACGAGTTCACTTATGTGACTTTGATATTGTTGTAACTTATGCAATTTAGCTGTTAGTGAAGTTAATCGCGGCCGTACTTCAGCAATGTGAAGTATGATCATTGCATCGTTGGACCATCAAATTCAATTGTTCTTCAAGCTTAGCCGTCGCATCTTTAATATCGCGCTAGATCGATATAGGTTATCATTTTCCAGGAACTTTCGGATGTACGCATCTCTCCGACGTCCTCGAAAAATATCCCAGGATTGTCTTTTAATTCCGTAATTGTGTACTCAATTTCCTTCATCCCTGATCTGCAATCCGAGCAGGTTTAGTTCGGTCTATATGTACACACGAGGACAGGAATGCCTTCTCACTTGAAATTGCACGCGTATCGGAGCATATTCAGAGCGCGTGCTCCGTCTCTAGATATTCGTTCATCATGACTGTAAGAGTATCCTCACAAGACTCTCGTATAGTAACGCAGCGTAACGTAACGTGGGTCAGCGCACGAGAAACGTATCGGTTAAGGCGTTATACGTTTTTTGTGCGTTGTGATCTACGTTACGTTACGCTACATTACTATACGAGAGTCTTGTGCGGAAGCACTCGGCAAAGTTGTCCCAACATATATTTTAAGAATATTTTATAATAATATATTTGAAATAAATAAATAATTAGTTAATAATATAATCTTAGGGTGTATTAATTAATAATATAATATCAGAGAAAGTTACGTTTGAAAGAACTCGTTACCGTAATTCGTTACTCATTGAAAGAAGTAACTCATCGTTAGTCGTATATAACTCGTTATTCTCATTGAGAAAAGTAACTTGTTATCGTTACTCATTACTCATTGAAAGAAATAACTTAACGTTACCGTTACATTAAACAGATAGAAACAGAATAATTGGATTACATGAAAAAAGGCTCATGAAAGAATCAAAGAATTTTCTGAGATATTTCAAATTTTGTCAATGATATTTTTTAAATATAAAATATGAAATATTTTGTAACGTATTGACTTTTCGATTGACTTTACCTCGATACTTTTATACATAGAATAATGAAAGAAATCGATTGTTGTAAAAAGAAAACAGAAAAAATTATTTTAAAAACTGTGATTGCATTTTGTAGACGCATTTAATTTGCAACTTGCAAATATAAAAATTAATATTATTATTCGATTTCTTTCACCATTCTGTGTATAAAAATATGAAGGTAAAGTCATCGAAAAGTGAATACTTTACGAGATATTTCATATTTTATATTAAAAATATCATGATATAATTTGAAATATCAGAAAATTCTTAACAAACGAGAGCTTTATTACAGTGTAAATAAATCATGATACACATCACAAAATTATGTTACCTTATAAAAAAAGAGTCGCGCTTTAAGTGATCTATTACAATTACAAAAAAGAAATGATATCTCTGTAAATTACAGCGCCAATTACAAAGAGAACATATATATTGCCTCAAAAAATAATTGTTGCACTACTTTGAAAAATCTTTACATTGTGTCAATTAGAAAAAGAATGTATGATAACAATTTTATAAGATTAAAAAATTTTATTTAAATTTAACAAGGGAATACAAGATATTTAAATACAAAGTTTAGATATGTTTTTTTCAATAGAATAAAAGATTTAATCACAAAGAATTACAGAGGTAACAGTACAAACTAAAAATATTTTATTAAAATATTTAATCCAACGAGAGAATACAAAGTATTTAAATACAAAGTTTATATATGTTTTTTTCAATAGAATAAAAGATTTAATCACAAAGAATTACAGAAGTAACAGTACAAAATAAAAATATTTTATTAAAATACATAAATTTTTCTTGTAAAAAAACTTGGCGCTGCTAGACCTCGAAATTGTAAATAAATAAATAAACTTATCCCATACTTAATTACAAGCCGCATTATTCACCGTCGTCACACACACCCATATCACTCGCTCGCACATACACACCACGCTGATAATCATTTTGTTACTTCTGTCGCATTCTTCTCTGAATTATTTTTATTTATTGTTGTCCTTATTTATTTACAATTTCGAGGTCTAGCAGCGCCAAGTTTTTTTACAAGAAAAATTTATGTATTTTAATAAAATATTTTTATTTTGTACTGTTACTTCTGTAATTCTTTGTGATTAAATCTTTTATTCTATTGAAAAAAACATATATAAACTTTGTATTTAAATACTTTGTATTCTCTCGTTGGATTAAATATTTTAATAAATATTTTTAGTTTGTACTGTTACCTCTGTAATTCTTTGTGATTAAATCTTTTATTCTATTGAAAAAAACATATCTAAACTTTGTATTTAAATATCTTGTATTCCCTTGTTAAATTTAAATAAAATTTTTTAATCTTATAAAATTGTTATCATACATTCTTTTTCTAATTGACACAATGTAAAGATTTTTCAAAGTAGTGCAACAATTATTTTTTGAGGCAATATATATGTTCTCTTTGTAATTGGCGCTGTAATTTACAGAGATATCATTTCTTTTTTGTAATTGTAATAGATCACTTAAAGCGCGACTCTTTTTTTATAAGGTAACATAATTTTGTGATGTGTATCACTTCGGTTATAATTTTTTGGAAATAAAGATACTAGTGCTTAGATTTTTTCGAGATTTTTTGAGATACAAAGATTACGTCTACCACTTGTTACTTAGGGTTTTTTTTAGGTATAATACTACCACTTCCTTTTTTTCGAGGTAACAACATATACACTACTATGCGTGTACTTGGCGCCTTTTTTTACCTTTTTTTTAAGAAAGGTAATTTTGTACGGATATCACGCCTTTTTGTAGTATACACTACTACGCGTGTACTTGGCGCCTTTTTTTTACCTTTTTGAAAAAGGTAATTTTGTACTGATATCATGCGTTTTGTAGTGTTACGCATCTTAGAAACAGTATATCTTTATCTTACAAACAGTATGTACAGATTGTAAAGCTCTATAAGCCGTATATATTTTGCGATACAAGACATAATCGTAATCTAGCTTGAATAATGCTAATAATATAAACACATTAAGTACCACTTGGATTTTATTAATTTAAAATTAATAATACTACTACTTAGTTTTTCCGAGGTAACCATGCGTGTACTTGGCGCCTTTTTTTACCTTATTGAAAAATAAAATTTACCTCTTTTTCTTACCTTTGTTTTCTTAATTTCGTTTAAATTTAAGACGTAGTATCATCCTTGATATCTATGTTTCTTTACATAAACTCGATTTTTACGCACAAATCTTTGTTAATACAACGATTTAACTTTATAACTTATCTTCTAATATAACTTATCTTCTAATATAAGAAATCAATAGTATTTGTAGCTTTTTAATGAACCGTAATCTTCAACACGTGGCTTCTCTCCAACACGTTGCTTCTCTCGGAAATTTTGCTCTTATAATATTCCGCTACGTGCCCTACGAGCGGAGATATTGCGACGCAAAGTCCAAATGTGAAAATTTTTTTATTAAGATACGTCGTCTACTCATCACTCATGCCATGCTATCATTTCATTGGCTGGAATCGTGTCCTTTTCACTTTTTCGACACTGACGGTGCTGCTAGAATCGCCAGTTTCGATGTATACGTGTGTGTGTACTGCGCGCAGTGCAGACAGTGCGTTTAGCGCGCTGTCACCAGCTGTCACAGTCACATACATAACCTATAACACGGTAGTGTCCCGCGTCAAGTTCGCGCTATAGTTTTTTGTCGTCGGCAACCTGGGACACGTAGACATCGAATTCAAGGTATTAATACACCTAGACACCGAAAACTACGGAGCGCACTATCTGGACGTCGTCATCGGCAACCTGGGACACGTAGACATCGAATTCAAGGTATTAATACACCTAGACACCGAAAACTACGAAGCGCATTATCTGGACGTCGTCATCGGCAACCTGGGATACGCAGACATCAAATTCAAAGTATTAATACACCTAGACGTCGAAAACTACGGAGCGCACTATCTGGACCTCGTTGTCGGCAACCTGGGACACGTAGACATTGAATTCAAGGTATTAATACACCTAGATACCGAAAACTACGGAGCGCATTATCTGGACGTCGTCATCGGCAACCTGGGACACGTAGACATCGAATTCAAAGTATTAATACACCTAGACACCGAAAACTACGGAGCGCACTATCTGGACCTCGTCGTCGACAACCTGAGACACGTAGACATCGAATTCAAAGTATTAATACACCTAGACACCGAAAACTACGGAGCGCACTATCTGGACCTCGTCGTCGGTAACCTGTATATCGACTCGATGGATTTATTCGCTGGGTTGATAATAATAATAATATATATAATAATATTATAATAATATTATTTATTATCAAGATTATTTGATCAAGAAACACGGTACCTAATTTACTTAAATATAAAAATCTTCCTCCTGACCGATAAGTCTATCGACCTATAATAATTTACCTACTAGATCGATAATAATGCGCGCACAATATCGAAACTGGCGATACTAGCACCGCCACCGCCAGTGGCGAAAAAGTGAAAGTGACGTTTTCTCTGATCACGTGATATATATATAAACTCGTCACAAAAATTAAAGGAACACTTAAATTTTCTTAAAAACTAGGCAAAATTTGAGCAGCTGTATCTTCGTTAAAAATGAACAAAATTTAAGTTTAAAAAAAGGGTTTTAAAGCTTGAAATCTCTACTTTCAGAAGATCACTATTTTCTTTTAGTTTCTGTGAGTTTGGTAATTTTTACATATAGAAAACCACGAGCTGGACAAAATAGGAAATTTTCTTCTCACTTTGTGGGCCTGTCACGTGCTCAAAAAAATCCTGCGAAATTTTTTGACTTTTCCATGTGAAAGCTCGAAGTTTTCCCTACAAAATCTTTTTTTTTTAATGTTTCTACGATTTTTTGTTACTGAGTTAACGCGGATTGAATAAGAAATGAGCATTTTGACTTTGATTGCTCATAACTCCGTTAAAAATCATCGTACCGCAATTCGCAAAATGGATTCTTAAAGCTAAAACTTTGCTCTATCAAGTCGTGTAATCGCCAAATTTTTCATAAAAATGTTTGGATACATTACAAGTAAGTAAAGATGTCGTAAAAATTTGCAATTTTTTACTTTCTTATTTAGGTCCAAAAAACAATTATTCAGAACAACAACAAAAATTTATTCTTTACGTTTTTTTGTACTTTTAAGTATCCTACATTTAAAAAAAATTTGCCGAATAGCTATGAGATTTTCTTCATGGTGGCCACTATGGTTTTACGGGGCAAAACGTACAAAAAATTGTGAAATTGCTTAATTTCAGTAAAAATCAAGAAAAAAAATTAAAAATAACGTCTGGCGGACGTTGAAAAACTGTTTTCAATTACGCTGACAATACATTGAAGATGAGTAAGTGTCAGCATAAGCTAGAAAGACTTTTTTATAAAAAAATAATGTTTTGTGTTTTAAAAATTTGAAAAAATACTACCGGCATTAGCGTTTCCCAAAGCATACGAGGAGGTTGCCCGGTCGGATTTACGCTTTGTTATGTGCGCGTGCGTATGTGTATGTGTGTCATTCAGCTGAGACCCCGCGACTCGTCGCTTTCGCAGTATTTGATGTCTCTAAACTCATTTATGACTGTGTGTGCGTGCGCTTGCATGCGTGTATGTGTATGTATGCATGCGTACATGCGTGCGTGTGTGGGTGAGTGGATAGATGGTCATAGGTGGTAAAATAAATTTTTTCAAATTTATACCAGTATAAGCTAGAAAGACTTTTTTTAATAAGAAATTAATGTTTTGTGTTTTCGAAATTTGAAAAAAATTTATTTTACCTACGACCATCCACTCACCTATACAAGTACGCATGTACGTACGCACACACGCATACGGAACACACACATACATACACATACATACAAACACGCGCGTGCGCGCACGCATACACAGTCATGAATGAGTTTGGTAGTCATAAAATACTGCGAAAGTGACGAGTCGCGGGGTCTCAGCGGAATGACACACATACACACACACGCGCGCACGCGCGCATAACAAAGCGTAAATCCGACCGGGCAACCTCCTCGTATGCTTTGGGAAACGCTAATGCCGGCAGTATTTTTTCAAATTTTTAAAACACAAAACATTATTTTTTTATAAAAAAGTCTTTCTAGCTTATGCTGACACTTACTCATCTTCAATGTATTGTCAGCGTAATTGAAAACAGTTTTTCAACGTCCGCCAGACGTTATTTTTAATTTTTTTTCTTGATTTTTACTGAAATTAAGCAATTTCACAATTTTTTGTACGTTTTGCCCCGTAAAACCATAGTGGCCACCATGAAGAAAATTTCATAGCTATTCGGCAAATTTTTTTTAAATGTAGGATACTTAAAAGTACAAAAAAACGTAAAGAATAAATTTTTGTTGTTGTTCTGAAACAATTGTTTTTTGGACCTAAATAAGAAAGTAAAAAATTGCAAATTTTTACGACATTTTTACTTACTTGTAATGTATCCAAACATTTTTATAAAAAATTTGGCGATTACACGACTTGATAGAGCAAAGTTTTAGCTTTAAGAATCCATTTTGCGAATTGCGGTACGATGATTTTTAACGGAGTTATGAGCAATCAAAGTCAAAATGCTCATTTCTTATTCAATCCGCGTTAACTCAGTAACAAAAAATCGTAGAAACATTTAAAAAAAAAGATTTTGTAGGGAAAACTTCGAGCTTTCACATTGGGAAGTCAAAAAATTTCGCAGGATTTTTTTGAGCACGTGACAGGCCCACAAAGTGAGAAGAAAATTTCCCATTTTGTCCAGCTCGTGGTTTTCTATATGTAAAAATTACCAAACTCACAGAAACTAAAAGAAAATAGTGATCTTCTGAAAGTAGAGATTTCAAGCTTTAAAACCCTTTTTTTAAACTTAAATTTTGTTCATTTTTAACGAAGATACAGCTGCTCAAATTTTGCATAGTTTTTAAGAAAATTTAAGTGTTCCTTTAATTTTTGTGACGAGTTTATATAGATGAGAGCGGTCGACGTAGAAGAAGAAGAAGTATCTTAATATAAAATTTCACATTTCGACTTTTGCGTCGCAATATCTCCGCTCGTAGGGCACGTAGCGGAAAAATGAAAAGAACGGACCCCCCCCAAATCGACCCCAAGCTATCGATCAAGCCTATTTAGAACTTGATCCGTTCACTCATTATCGAGATCTCAACATCTCGAGTACTTGCAAATCGTCGCGTCGCGTAAAAGAGTCACGGTTGGTCTCGCTCCGCGTGTACTTGGCGCGAGACACTACCGTGTCTCTTGATTCTTTGCTTCAACTGCGTTACGTTATATTAACTTACTCCACCTTTGATTACGATTTATCACGTAGTATTCAAATACGTTCCTAACGTTCAACATTTACACAACGTTTTGAACGAAATGCTCGGACACGAATCAATTCATAAAAATGTAATAAACATTTATACTAAAGAAAGGAGATAGAATGAAATTAATGAATAAGCCGACTATCAATTTTCAAAAGTAACTTTTCAAATAGGAATAATTACAATATTAATAATGTAGTAATAATATTGCGACGTAGCTATTATAAAGCTCTCAGTTTTCTTTCTTTCTTGTTAGTAATTCGATAAATCAGCACACCAGATAAGTGTACACTAAATACTGAAACATATAAAGACGTGCAGGACGTATTACGTTCAGGATATTTATTATTATGATTTCAAAAAAAGTGTATATATTTAATTACAAGAATAATAACGTAATCAATTATACCGGGTGTCTCAGACCACCCGTATCACCCGATTTATTCGTAAACGCAACATTTTAGAGAAAAATGTTCCAGACCAAAGTTGTATGGTTTCAAGGGGTACATAAGGTGATGTCATTAGTTTCACCTTAAATAGTTGCTTGAAGGTCACGTAAAGGTCACCTACAATTTTTTAAATAAAACCACCTACTTTTTTGACGTAGAACTACGTCTTTCTCCGCGGTATGGGGGGTATCCACGGATGTAACGATGTAACGAAAATATGTCACACTTTGAACGTTTAGATCTTCGCAACTAATAATCGTAGAGTAATCATTGACATCTCATTTTAAAGCTTAAGAAGTCCCATTTATGATAAATCCAGCCCGAACTCTCTATTTCTTTCCGTTTAGATATAGTAGCGTTAGAAAGTTTAGCTAAATTTCTTGTAACGATGTAACGAAAATATGTCACACTTTGAACGTTTAGATCTTCGAAACTAATAATCGTAGAGTAATCATTGACATCTCAATTTAAAGCTTAAGAAGTCCCATTTATGAAAAATCCAGACCGAACTCTCTATTTCTTTCCGTTTCGTTATAGTAGCGTTTTAAAGTTTCGCAAAATTTCTTGTAGATTCAACGAAAACATGTCTCACTTTGAACGTTTAGATCTTCGAAACTATTAATCGTAGACTAATAAATGACATCTCATTTTAAAGCTTAAGGAGTCCCTTTTATAAAAAATTTCGACCGAACTCTCTATTTGTTACCGTTTCGATATAGTAGAGTTTGAAAGTTTAGCTAAATTCTGTTAGTAAACGCTGCATTGAATTTTGCGATAGAACAGTACGTATAACTTAATTTTTAAAGAAAAATTTTTTAAAATCCAAATAGAAATCAGCGATAAGACTACTGAAGAGAATCTACAAAATAATAAGCATGGTTTATAAGATAAAAAAAAATGGGCACAGTAACAACTGTGCCGCAAGCAACACGTAGAACTACGTCAACTGTCACTATTTCATGTTAAAGTATTCGTGATCAAGGGAGGCCAAGGCCCACCCAGGGCTGTAACGCCGAGTTCATCATCAGTGACAGTTGACGTAGTTCTACGTTGTTGCTAAAGCTCTCGATGTAAGCTAAATGTAATACAAACAACGTAGAACTACGTCAACTGTCACTGATGATGAACTCGGCGTTACAGCCCTGTGTGGGCCTTGGCCTCCCTTGATCACGAATACTTTAACATGAAATAGTGACAGTTGACGTAGTTCTACGTGTTGCTTGCGGCACAGTTGTTATTTATTACATATTCTTGTATCTTATCTCGAGGGCTTTCCAAAACACTAGAAGAAAGTATTTTTTCATTAAGAACTTTTGGAATTATAAGGCTTGAAAGTTCTAGTATTTTGACATAAAATACAAAATATCTTGCAAAACATCAAGTTTTCGGTAATGTTACCTTAATACTTTTATGCACAGAATAATGAGACGAATCAATTAGTATGAAAAAAAGGCATAGTTCCTTTAAGAAAAAATATGTAATTTGCAACACGCATCTGCATACTTTTTCTTAAAAGCAACTATGTATTTTTTTTCGTACCAATTGATTCGTCTCATTATTCTGTGCATAAAAGTATTAAGGTAACATTACCGAAAACTTGATGTTTTAAAAGATATTTTGTATTTTATGTCAAAATACTAGAACTTTCAAGCCTTATAATTCAAAAATTTCTTAATAAAAAAATATTTCCTTATAGTGTTTTGGAAAGCCCTCGAGATAAGCTACAAGAATATGTAATAAAAAGTAGGTAATTCTATTTAAAAAATTGAAGGTGATCTTTACGTGACCTTCAAGCAACTATTTAAGGTGAAACTAATGACACCACCTTATGTACCCCTTGAAACCACACAACTTTGGTCTGGAACATTTTTCTCTATAATGTTGCGTTTACGAATAAATCGGGTGATACGGGTGGTCTGAGACACCCAGTATACGTATTCAGTTTCAATTATGTTAAATATCAATTAGGTAGGTGATATGCGATACAAGAGCATGCTATCGCAGTCCGGTAGCTCGTAATACTTTGGCGCGATACGATCAGCTACGATCGGCAAAGCTCAGCTTTTTCGCAGTCGAGCGGTATACGTTTTCCAGAGCGCGCGTAACGGATTTGTGACGCGTAAGGACGTGTTCGTGAGTGAATCGTGAAGTGAATCGTGAGTGAATCGTGAAGTGTGATACAAATTGTGTTGATTATCCATTGGTAAAATGGGTAATCATTGGAAATTAAGCGCTTCTCGACGTAGACTGTCAACGAATAAAAAATGGGTCAAAAGGTAAGTTCTTGTATGTATGATACGTACGAGGAATTGTTGTAATGACGCTTTTATGTTTCATATGTACGTAGAACAGCATTTTATGAATATTAAATAGTTAGGCCCGGTTGCACAAACGTCACATAATATTTAACCTTGCAACCGGTGGCTAAAAGTCCACAGGCTGCATATTCACCCATGGACGTGGTGCGAGCTGGAGGACAACACGTGGCAGAGATGGCGAGCCAGAGGGAGGTGACGCCGTCAAGGGACATGCTTACTCCAAAAACGGAGGCTAAAATAATAAAAATGCCTTCCCGATCCCTTCCTGCTCCGGTTGAATACTCCAATTCCGAGGCGGAGATAATTTCGCTTGACAATTCTAACGGCGATGTTCCGTTAGATGACTTACTCCAGGGGACGCAGAGCCAGAGGATGGACGTTCCAGACCAGCAGCAGTAAGAGGGCAACGACAGGTTGGTCCGAGTGCTGTTGAAAAAGACATTTTCGTTGTGAAAAGACATTTATTTTAATTTTGTTGTGAACAAGGCTTTAATAGTCTAAATTTATTTTCTCTGGTTCGATTATAGTTTTTCTAGTGCTCCTGCGCGATTATATTACATTTTATACTTTATTCAAGCGTTTTATGCGTAATTTCTCATAAAAAATGAGATTGTTTGTTTAATGATATTTTGAACTTCCAAGTGCACAGATCGTCTCTAGATGCTTCTCTTTAACGATTCCTAGGCTTAGAATAGCCAAATTTACAGTTTTTAAAGGTTCAAGGTCACCGATTGAAATAACGGTGCGACGGCCATTTTATTGATATTAAATTACTTCTGACGATAAATTGAAGCGATCTGCACACTTAAAACGCGAGATTTCGCGTTAGATTAAAAGCGCACCGCAACAGGTGGATTTCGGTAATAATAGGTTTTTTATCGATTCGACGCGATAAACGTGTTCATTTCGTTCCTAGAAACTTACCTGGGCGATCAGAAGCGCGAAATTCTAATTATTTAAAGTTTTTATATTCTCAAGGTCACTTGCTCAATTTTGTACTTAGCGTTAATTTTTGAGTTTGTATATTCTTTTTAGACCTTGTAGAAGCTAGACATATGATTTGTTTGGCGAATTTCATGTTATTACAAGTTTTGACCTTGGTAATTAGTAATTGTAATTAACCGTAATTATGGTAATTGCGGGTTATATTCGAGTTCAGGGAGCTTCGAAGAAGCTCAAATATATCTTTCTTTTCATTAAAATATGAATATTTAAAAGTCAAGGTCACAAGTCGTAATAATCAGTAATTAATGATTTTTATGCATAAATTTTACTTTCTTTACTCAAAGAAGTCCAACGAGTCGTTGCTCGACCGGTTAAAGTCATTTAATAAAGATTTTATCTTTTTTCGTAATTATTGATTTTCCAGCGTGAATTTACATTGGGGAAGCCTTGTACGGCACCGCGAGATTATATTCGCTATTTAAAAGTTTATAAGCACGTCTGGTTAATTATTTCTCTCATTTGTCGTATTTCGATAATTAAATTGTTTTATCTTTTCATAATTCATTGCGAGCACCTGACGATTCGTTGAATTTATTTCAGAGGTATTAATATGCCTCTGTAATACGAAAGCCGCAGTCTTTCGTCATTTTATTTCTCTAACGAATTTTATTCGTTTAATCAGAGAATCGTGCAATGTGTAATTACGCGAGCGTGTATGCATTGCAGGATTCAATTTATTTTAAGTTCTTTACGAAGGACAAGATAAAGTAAATATTTAGAAGGCATGTAGTCGCGAGTCTTTATTTATTTATTAAAGATTTCAGTTTTGCGTAGTTTGGTAATTTGATATTCGTAGAAGTAACGGTTTTTCGTGTTCAGACTGGTCGACTACATGAGTGAGAGAGATAGCGAGATCGCGCGACGGTACCATCTTCTGATTGGCCCGAGGCGCGGTAGTGGGGATGGCGCTTCCCGAATCTTATATAAGGGAAGCGTAAGAGGCGAGCTCGAGGAGTTTGCTGCTTGCTTTCGAGAAGTAAGGAGTTCGCGCTGCGAATATTCTTTGCGAAGTACATTCGAGATCGTCGCGAATAATTCGTCTAGTGCGTTTAAAGCTTTCGTTGCATAATTGTACGGAAGATACTTTGCGTAACGCGATACGCGTAAATCGATTTCGTAAATGCGGTGAATATCCCGTATCACTGGATTGTCGTGATTACGTTATCTTATCCTTGTTGGATATTGTGCGTGTTGATTGAGATGAAAATATACTCTGTGTTTTTATTAAATTAATTCACGAGTGACATTCATTCAAAGACCTTTCCTTTCCTTAATTATCTTCGATAACTTCGTGCGTAATTCACATCGACGAAGGAAGAATCCAGACAGGAAGGAAGGCATCTCAGGAATTTCTGCAAGGTCATTCCAGAATCCGTTCTACGTAATCGGTTAAAACGTAGTGGCGACCGTTATTGTGACATCAAGTAGTAAGTCTCTTTATTATTATCACCCCGTGTTCGGTCACAACCTTACCTCAACTCACTCTCCGTCTCTTTATAAGAGGTTAGTTAGCCTCTGTAAGCTTTCATGTAAATCCAAAGCTCTGTGGCTTTCATGTAAATTAATTTAATGCTGGGCGGTACAAAAAATCTGTTTTATTTATTTTCATAATCATTACATTACAAAAAATCCTTTATACTATTTCATAATAACAAAAGCTAACGTACGTGTGTGAAGCTAGTATCTCAAATGTTAGCATCTCACAAATAAATTGCAATTTGCATCCGTAGTTCCACAGTCCCTGAAAAGTTTTAACAATAGTTCCTATAAATGTACTATTTAAAAAAAATGAGATGCTAACTTCCAATAACATCTGATAGCATTGTTGCGGCCCCAATTAAGATAATAATAAATAAAATAATACTAAGAAAGACCGAGAATAACATGAAGCAACGCGACCGAGAAAGCCCGAAAGGATTACGCAAAACCGAGTCAGCAAGAGTATGAGTTGCGCGATCGGCCTACATCCGATCGGGCGACTCAGCAATAACGAAGTACGTAAGAGATGATAAAAGGAAGCGAGAGAAGAAGACGAGAGGGCAATTGGAGTCTCGGAGCGACGGACGTTTCACGCGAATAAATCTGTGTAACTCAGAGTAATTATTAAAGTATCAGTTTATTTGAAGTGTCGTGTACAATCCTTTCCGCCTTCCCCGTGGAACGAAGAACCCCTGTGCCCGGACGACGGGCACAACAGCATCTTATCGTATTTTGAATACATGATCACGCGTGAGTAAAATTCCGTAAAGTTCAACAGTCGAGACACATTCTGTCAATACTTCTGACGATAGAAAATAAGGCGAAACTTCCGAAAACGTCCGTGCTCCAATTTAGATAAAACTTCGTGAATAGGTTTCTTTCAGATAAAAGACATACCAAAAGGATTTTTTGCGATTCCAAAGTTAAGCAATTTTTTTCACATTTTTAACTAGCTGCCTCCGCGCATACATTTTCCACGCGAAACAAACCAAAACAGCTCTCAAGTAATGTAAACAATCAAAGTCATACCCGTCAAAGTCATAACATAAATATCATTGGCGAAACTTCAAAAACTTAGAAACGTTGTAAATTACGATGCATATAGTTTTCGAGATATCAATTTATATAATCTATCACATAGTATAATAATATACACAGAATTAGCAGTGAGAGAGAGATAGATAGATGATAGATAGATATCGCTATTTATTATGCGCTCCAGGATAAATCCTCTTAAGCGCAAAGGCCATAACATACAGAGTAATACAAAGACTAGAAACTTAATTACATGTGTGTGCGTGCTATGTTCGCAAGCATTAATGGTAAAACTAAAAACTAAAAAACTTAACTACAAGACTAGAAACTAAGTACACACGCGCTCGCAAGCATTATGGTTCACAGACTAGAGTCATTGCTTAATAAGTAATTATATAATTTGCGCTTGAAAATATTCAACGACTCTGAATTACGCAGATCAGGCGGAAGACCGTTCCAAAGTTTAGCCGCTCTATAGCTGAAAGACCGTCTATAAAACTCCGTACGACACAAAGGCAGAGAGAGAACGTCACCTTGAGCTCGGGTATCACGCTGAGTCATGTTGCATCTATATTCGAATTTGTTATATAGGACACAGGGTATCTTGGAGTACAAAATGGAAAAAGTTAAGGTTGCCAATGAAATAATTCCGTCTCGAACTAATCTTCAGCCAACGAAGCCTTTCAAAGTACGGCGTGATATGTTCGCCCCAGCCAGCTTGAAAGATAAAGCGTACGCAGGCATTAAATGCTCTCTGCAGCCGCAAGTTTTGCTCACCCGTAATGTCAGTGAGGACAGCGCAGCAGTAGTCGAAGTGAGGCAAAATCAGGGTGGTTATTAACCGTATCCCGAAGAGCAAGCGGAAGCAAGTGCTTGCACAATTTAAGCTGGTACAACGATGCATTAACTCTAGATATCGTTCTGGTGACCTGCTTCTCCCATGAGAGGAGTACTGGAGATCGTGAGACCCAAGCATACCACAGACTCGCTGTATTGAATTGAATTACCATCTACAAAAATTCTTGGCAAATCGTTGTTATGAATTTCGTTCACATATCTCGCCGTCCCCATAATCATGGCGGTTGTCTTCCTCGGATTCAAGGTCAATTTGTTGGCAGTTGCCCAGTCTACTATACTTGCAATGTCCTGGTTTATACGTTGAATCGCGTCACGCAGATATCTAGGCTCCACATGCAAGGTAAATCAAAAGGTCATCGGCATAAAAATTGTATTTACAGAACCTCAAGATCGATCCAAAACCCAGCAAGTAAAGAACAAACAACAGTGGCCCCAGTACCGAACCCTGAGGAACTCCCGCAAAGATCGTTCTCTCAGTCGATTTGTCACGAGAAACAGGATCACGGACCGCCTGTTTCCTATCATCCAGATAAGCGCAGATCCAACGAAGAGCAGAGCAAGAAAAACCTGCATCTCTCAGTTTTTTAACTAAAATTCTGTGGCAGACACTATCAAAAGCCTTGGTGAAGTCAAAGAAAACAGCAACGGTGACCATTCTTGCATCCGCCGCCTGTCTCACATCGTCAAGAAACCTAACCAATGCTGTTTGAGTGGAGTGGCCCTTCCTATACGCAGACTGATACGGATCCTGAATGTCAGATTTCCAGAGATACTCCTTGATCTGGTCCGCCGCGATACGCTCCATTGCCTTTGAGATCGCACACAGAATTGAGATAGGTCTATAATCTCGCAGTTCCGAGGGACATTTGACCTTAGGAATAGGGCATATTAAGGCCATCTTCCACAAGTCAGGATAAACACCAGCTGTGAAACAATGATTAAAAATATGCATAACTGCAGGAAGAATACTCGGCAAGGCGGTGACAATTAATTTAGCCGACAGTCCATCTTCACCAGTGGCGTTAGATTTTATCCTTTGTAGCGCCTTGACAACGTGCTGAGGCTCAACATGACTCCAGTAAAACTTTGCATCACTATACACCTCCTCGCCCAGATCATAGACTTCCCTGTCCTCCTCCTCTCCATTATGTCTCGCAGAAGAACCCGAGAAATATTCATTCAAATCCTCGTTTGAGAAGGGTACTCTGCTTATCATGGTATTCGATTTAATTAGGCCAAGATGTTTTAACCTCTTCCATATAGAATTCATGTCTGTGAGATCCTGAAAAGTAGTGAGATAGTACTTACTTTTAGCCTCACGAACCATGTTTTGCGTAAGATTTCTCAGGAGTCTGAACCTCTCATAGTTTGCGTCCGTTCTATGTCTCCTCCACCTTCTCCTTGCTTTATCTCTTTCAGCCATTTTAAACTTTATGTCATTCGAGAGCCAAGGAGCCGGCAGGTGCCTAGGTTTGATCCTGCGGAGAGGCGCATGATTGTTGTAACATCCAATGACATACTCATTAAGTATCTCAACTTTCTTATTGATATCGTTTGTCTCAAATAAAATGCTCCAGTTACATGAATCAAGCTCATCAAGAAAGCTCTTGGAGTCAAAAGACCGAAAATCCCTGACCCAGACGCATCGATCATGGACACGTTTAATTCTGAGGTCATATTCAACATAAATCAGATCGTGAGCGGAAAGAAAACTTGCATCATGTTGGCCGTAAGAAATTAATTTTTCAATGTCGTCGATTAGGCACAAGTCAAGTCGAGTAGAGGACGCACGCGTGTGATGCGTAGGTGCATACGGCACCAAAGAAAGATGTAGCGTATTTGCAAAGGTCCTAATTTGTTCCGCGTCAAATGACCGAGAGTCCAGATCCGCGTTGAAATCACCAAGAATGATTATGTGCCTATACAGAGCAGCCAAATCAGCAACGATATCAAAAACATCTGACAGGTATCCACAGAGAGAGAGAGAGAGAGAGAGAGAGAGAGAGAGAGAGAGCGAGAGAGAAACACTGCACACGTAGACGGGGGAGGGGCTACCGCACCTCCCCCGAAAGCAGGGGAGGAGTGGGAGTGAACCTCGTTTCGCGTGGAAAATGTATGCGCGGAGGCAGCAAGAATGTTAAGAAAGTTGCTAAACTTTAAACTCGCAAAAAATCCTTTTAGTATATGTCTTTTATCTAAAAAGAATCTATTCACAAAGTTTCATCTAAATCGGAGTACGGACGTTTTCGGAAGAACAGTCAAAAATAATTTATAATTATAAAATGTATCTGATCCCGTATGTATTAATCTGGTGCAATGTTTTGTTGAAACTCATTTTCGAATTTATTTCGAGGCTCTATTTTTAATAATTGTAGAGTTCTGTAAACAAACAGTTCCGAGAGAAACGTTAGGGGAAAAAAATCGATTCAGACAAAATAAAACGACAAAATCACGCAGCGTATTATTTTGTCTCATAGCTATTTACTGTATCTCAACATATGTTTACATGTAGTTGTACATGAGTAAAGAGTAAAGAGTAGTTGCACATGTGTAAAGAGTAAATTGCTATAGGAAAAAATAAAACGCAGCGAGATCTTAAAAATAAATAAATGAAAACAATAAATGCGAAAATGAGTTTCAACAGAACATTGCGCCAGAATAATACATATAGTATCAACTCAATTTTGTAATTATAAATTATTTTCTATCGTCAGAAGTATTGACAAAATGTGTCTAGACTGTTGAATTTATGGAATTTTACTCTCCCGTTATCATGTATTCGAAATACGATGAGATGCTATCAGATGTTATTGGAAGTTAGCATTTTATTTATTGAAATCGTCAGATCTATCGTTAAAACCTATCAGGAGCTGTGAAAGTATGCAACTTCATTTGCAATTTATTTTTTACATACGCATAGCTAACATGTGGAAAAAAGTAATATTGAAATACATGAACACCATTATAAATGCTGTAAAATATATTTGAAATTTAGAAAAAAGTAGTAGATATTATTTTATATTAAAGAAAATTGTATTATTTTGTATCATTTCACTATAAAAAGTATTTCAATATTACTCCAAATACTGCTCAAAAGAAATATGATAACAAAAATTAATAGACAAAATTAGTTAAAGTTCCAATAAGTATAACTTCATGAAAAATTATCGTACAAATATCGGTTTTTCTAATTCAATAGTAAAGTGTCTACTATAACGATCAATTATTGGACTTTTTTATTGTATGTTTCCTCATTATTCCATAATACAAATGTCGTAATTTTGATATTAAACATTGCATAATTTGACTGAATGGACAAAGCTCTGAAAATCTGTTTCATAAATTTGATCTACTTAATTAAAAAATGTGATCTTTTTCTTTCAATATAAAGAGAAAATTTATAAATACGATTTTTGTATAGAAATACATTGTTTCAAAGTTATCCATATTTTTTTTTAGTACTTTGCGACGACGCCGGCTACCCCCGGTCTCGCCCGCCGCGAGGAAGCGCGCCGTCGAATTATGGCCAACTATTTCAAATCGCGAAAAGTAATCATCCGTCCAAACATCAACGGTAGCTCGACCGAATATTTTCTCTAAACTCGATATTGGGCGCCAGGTGTGGAGAAGGCCACACCACCTTGCTCAAAACTCTAACGCTAAGACTTAAACGCAATCGGCCAAATATCTCAGGTGTGAGTTCTTTGTGACTTTAGATCGCTGTTCGATCTCGGAGCGGAGGAAGAGGGAGCGCAACGCAATTAGTGTACTCAAACAATAACAATAACAAATGTAATGTATTTGAAAGATAATGGTTACTTGAGAATCCAGTACTTTAGAATTCGGTAAATTACAGAGGTTATTTCAGTCAAGTTACGTCGGAATAAATCGGTGAATAACAGTTGCTGTAGCATATAAATTACTTCAAAAATGTACATCAATTCAGAATATGAGTTACTTCGGAATATAAATGACTTCAAAATACAAACGATTTCAGAATGTAAATTACTTCGGAATAATTCGGCGGATTACTAAGATTACTTCTCGAACCTAAGGCTGCGGAGAAGAACGCAGATAACATCGACTGCTATAATTTATTGCCGCGAATTACGCGGGCGCAGTATACCAGACTCGATTACCCGAAAGCAATACGCAAGACGTGACGATACAAACGCGATACACAAGACGCCATTACACGAACGCAATACACAATACGCGACTACACGAACGCAATACACGAAACGCAATACGCGAACGCAATACACAATATGCACTACACGCAATGACTTTCCAACTGCCCTACGTTCCCAGTTGGTAGTCCCGAATGACCATCGCGACGTCTCGCGAATGGCCTAATGGCTAGACGCGGCGTCCCGCGAAAAGCCCCGATACGATATAGGTGCCTCGCTCTCTAGGATCTCATTACGCGAACCGTACTCCTCTGTTCTGCGACAATGCTGTCCGTTAGCGCGAAGGACACCCCGCCAAACGACACTCTAAATCCGACGCGGAAGACACCCGGCACGCCACGACATGATCACGTGGAGCCCACGGCCCCACGACGATGCGGTCCGGCCCGTGCGACGGGCTCTCCGCCGATTCAAGCACGAACGAAGACGCAATTACACACACAACGCGATTACACAAAACTCTAATACGCGAACGCGGAACGCTAATACACGAACGAATACTACAACGAATTACGCGGTGACTGTCGGCCGCGTGCGACTATTCGGGCAGGGCGATTACGCATTACTCGGCCGGCCGGGCCCCTCGGCAATATTCCGCTCGATAAACGCGGAACGTCTCGTTAATACAGAACGATACTCGAACGCCAGACGGACAAAGCGACAAGATACTCCAACGCGAAACGATACGGTATTACTCGGGAACATGCTTCCCGTGACTCTACGCGATTCTCGAAAGGGCCTCGGCCGTCACCAGTATCTTACTTGTACCCAGACGCTGGCTACGAGATGCTCGAGTAGTGGCCTTACAAACAGATTCGGCAGCCGGTCCTTCCGGGATGTCATCCTTCGCCACGCCGACACGACAGTGACGATCCTCTCAATCCTCTGACCCGGCGGGACCACGCTGGGCCCGCGCGCCTGCGCGCCGTGCTTGCAAGCCCGACCGCCGGCAGGCCCTCTGCGAAGACGACGCTCGACGTTTCGCCCCTGTCGGCGCTCTCCTTGAATACCTCGCCCGCAGGCGGTATTTTCGAATGCTGAGTCCGGCTGTCCAGGCCGCGACTTTCGAGCCGGTATCGACTGCCAGGCTGGCCAGGCCAAAGCAAATCGACCGGCGGCAATGCCCCGTGGCGAGTTCCTCCTGTGGGCCCATCTCGGCGTCGTTGGCTGATGCGTTCGCCCCGCGAAACGCTCCAAGCTGATCGGCAAAGGGCCCAGGCGTGACCCGCCCGCCGGCCATCTCCTCCGAAGAACGCCTCCTGTATTTCCCGCGGCGCGACTAACGTCGTTACAATTTTTCCCGGCCATTTACTCGGCATCTGAAATTCTCGCAAAACAAATGTAATTTTCTATCGAATTCTAACGCTGCCGCCCCGCCCCGCTCCGGCGGGGACGACATCCCGGACGCTCCCCTCGGCCGAGCTACCGTCTGGACAGGGGACGTGACTATGTCACGTCACAACTTATGTACGGCAATTTGGTACGGCATTACTGGATGTGCATTGCGGAAAAGTTGCCGATCGGTTTTGTACAACATGCATACACGCACGCGGGTGCACACAGGTGCACACACATATGCGCGTACACAAGCGCACGCACGCACAAACACACACGCACACGCACAAACACGCGCGCGCGCACGCACGCACGCACACGCGCACACACATATACAATGATACATATACAAATAATGTGCAAAATCCAACCGGCAACATCCTGCACATGAAGTAATGTTGGTGGTAAATGAAAGAAGAACATAAATTTTAAACAATGTATCCGTAAAAAAAACGTACTTATTAGTTACTGTATTAAATTGAAGGAAAAAGACCAAACTTTATAAAACCATGTATAAAATGTACAAGAAACATTTTACCTCCATTATCCATCCAGCCAAATAACGCTATTTTTAATATTAAAATTACAAATATTACAACAGTCTCCGAGTTTTGTCAACTTGGTTGGTTTTGAACATTATATATATAAATTTATTAGACATTTCATTGTGCAAATTTAATATTGTTTGAAAAAGAAATTCTATAAAAAAACATAAATTTTAATATCCTGTAATTGTTATAATTTCACATATTTTATTGTAATATTTTTCTCGACAATCAAATGCATAAGTTATTTAACATAATTTTAAAAAATAATACTGGCAAAATTAAATCTTTAAATAGTAAACAGTCTTTTTTGTATTTACATATTTAATGAACGATAAGAACTATAAGAACTATAATAAAGTAATTATACGTTAACATTATTTTTATCATAATTAATTCCAGAGACGTTATTCGTGGGCTGGATATATTATAAATAAATTTCAGAGGCGTTAATCGTGAGCTAAATATTTTAAATTAAGTTCCAGAGGCGTAAATCGTGGGCTGGATATGTCCAAAGGCGTTCATCGTAAGCTCGATATATATAAATAAATTTCAGAGGCGTTAATCAGGAGCTGAATATTATAAATTAAGTTCCAGAGGCGTAAATCGTGTACTGGATATTTTAAATAAAGTTCAAGAGGCGTTTATCGTGCGCTGAATTTATAAGTATTAATTGTTAGAGGCGTTTATCGTGGTCTGGCTAAATATAATTGTTTCCAGAGGCGTTAATCGTGGGCTGGATATACATTCCAACGTGAATTGATTGTCTACATGCCGAAAGTATGTCAAAAACATGTTAAAAGCATTTGCACTAAAGTACTATTATAATAGCGTATATAAATCATGTGTAATGTAAATTATGTTTAAAAAAGACTGCTCTACTTGCTTAGTATAATATTCTGCCAGTATTATTTTGATCTTTAATACTATAAAATATTCTATTTTTAATTACTATTATAAATGTATTTATGTTTATTTGCAGGCGACAACAGCAAAGATTGGCCCAATTCGAAAGGAAAGAAGAAAGAAGTACTGTTGAAGAATCCATCGATTTGTCTCAGTCAGTAAAACCGTACAAAATTATCCTTTTTAAAAAAAAGGTAAAGAAAGGCGCCAAGTACACGCATAGTAGTGCATATGTTGTTACCTCGAAAAAAAAAACAGTGGTAATATAATACCTCGAAAAAACCTAAGTAACAAGTGGTAGACGTAATCTTTGTATCTCGAAAAATCTCTAAAAAACCTAAGCAGTATATGTTGTTACCTCGAAAAACAAACGGTGGTAATATTATACCTCGAAAAAACTTAAGTAACAAGTGGTAGAAGTAATCTTTGTATCACGAAAAATCTCGAAAAAGCCTAAGCAATAGTATCTTTATTTCCAAAAAATTATAACTCAAGTGATACACATCTCACAAAATTACGTTACCTCATCAAAGATAAGTCACGATTCAAGTAATCTATTACAATTACAAAAAAAATGATATCTCTTTATATGTTACCTCGAAAAAAAAACAGTGGTAATATTATACCTCGAAAAAACTTAAGTAACAAGTGGTAGAAGTAATCATTGTATCTCGAAAAATCTCGAAAAAACCTAGCAATAGTATCTTTATTTCCAAAAAATTATAACTTAAGTGATACACATCTCACAAAATTACGTTACCTCATCAAAGATAAGTCACGATTCAAGTGATCTATTACAATTACAAAAAAAATGATATCTCTTTATATGTTGTTACCTCGAAAAAAAAAACAGTGGTAATATTATACCTCAAAAAAACTCAAGTAACAAGTGGTAGAAGTAATCTTTGTATCTCGAAAAATCTCGAAAAAACCTAAGCAATAGTATCTTTATTTCCAAAAAATTATAACTCAAGTGATACACATTTCACAAAATTACGTTACCTTATCAAAGATAAGTCACGATTCAAGTGATCTATTACAATTACAAAAAAATAATATCTCTTTAAATTACAGCGCCAATTACAGAGAACATACACTGAGAAAAAAAAATTTGTCAATCCCAAGAAATATTTAGTCCGATATGTTCAACTGAACATTTTAGTTAGTTAACTAAACATTAGTTGAATTAATTAATTCTTAATTAAAGAAACAAAACAAATTGTTGATACAACTAATATTTAGTTAACTAACTAAAATGTTTAGTTGAACGTATCAGACTAAATATTTTTTGCGATTAACAATTTTTTTTTCTCAGTGTATTTTTCGAGATGCAAAGATTACGTCTTCCACTTGTTACTTAAGTTTCTTCGAGGTATAATATTACTGTTCTTTTTGAGGGTAACAAATTTTATTTAAACAATAATGTATCATGTTCGCTTGGAATAATAATAACAAGACAAAAGGGCTTGCGAACTAGCAGGTTGTTAATGCTGACGTGTATTTAAAATCATAACAATGACTTGACAACAACAAACGTTTCGGCCATAACTGTGGCCTTCTTCAGTGTAGTCGTTAATTTAAAACAATATACCCCCTTATACAATAAAGAATCATTCGCTTACAAATTAGATAACCTGCTCCATTACAACGATTAAAACGCATTCGCTTACATACGCTTACATCCTACGCACGTCGCCTCCAGTCAGATCGCAGCTCGTAGACATATCGCGTCTGGTAATACTTCGAGCCTACGTAAAGTCAGTTCGCCGCTCGCAGATATATCGCGTCTGGTAATCCTTCGAACCTTCGCAGAGTCATGATGAGAAGGAATCCGTCCCTACCCCGTCTTCACAATACGATAAGGATGGATGCCCTTATAAAGAAATTTAGTGTTGAAAAGAAAGTAACTCATACAACTCAACCTGCACTAGGTACCTTCGCTCGCGGAAACGCTTCTCGAACGACACATGTTCGTCTGTGGTCGGTCAGGTGTCGAATGCGAGAGTCAGAGATCTATCCAGAGGGAAATTATGGAGGGGATAGAGTATGGGAAGGGGAAGGAGAAGAGACCCACGTGGGAATCAGGAAGGTGGGAGAGTGTTAAGGATCGGGAGATAGGCTTCTGGCAATAACTCCGTGTCACTGTGTTTGTTAAGACCGTCGCTCTGTCTTTTTATATGTAACATTTCAGAGATGAGACGTTTATTATATATCGGCTCACTATCCAAGATCCTCACTCCCTCCCAATCTAATCTATGATCCGTTTTTAAACGATGTTCGGTAATAACTGATGGAGATCCGCTTCTCTTCAAGATATCGGATTTATGCTCTTTAATTCTGGTTTTGAGCTGTCTTTTAGATTGCCCCACATAAGTGGCATCACAATCCACACAACTTATCTTGTAGACTATTCCGCAGTGTGCTGATTTATCTAATTTGTCCTTGCCCGTTGTGATGAACTTGTTCAACTTAAACGGAATCGTAAAGGCCGGGCGAAAATTAATATTTTTGGCTAACGTCGTAAAGCCATCTGAAATGGTTTTAATATACGGAATAGTAAAATTAGAAATCTTAGCAGATTGGCTGCTAGGTTGTGTGTTATGAGCTAGGAATTTAATTCTTCTTCTGATCGTAGAAAAAATGAAACCAAGCGGATATCCATTCTTAAGTAATGTGTTAATTGTGTTTTTTAAATTTTCCTTGTGGAACTGCGGGTGGGAAAGAGAGATGATCCTATCAATGAGCCCGTATATTACGCCTCTTTTGTGACAAAGAGGATGGTTGGAATTAAAATTCAAATATCTGCCAGAGTAGGTTGGTTTATGGAAATGGTCGAAAATAATTCTCTCATCCTCTATTACAATGGTAACATCCAAAAAATTGAGTTTGCCCTCACGTCCGATTTCACACGTAAATTGCAACCGATCATGTAAGGAATTGAAGGTCTCCAATGTATTCTCAATCTCATTACAAGGAACATCCATTGCAATGTCATCGACATACCGAAAATAAAACTGTGGAACATAATTAAGTCGTGATATTGCAACCCGCTCTAGATCACACATAACCATATCTGCCGCTATCGGTGATAGTGGAGAACCCATAGGGCTGCCAAAAATTTGCTTGTAATATTTATTGTTAAATGAGAAATATGTCGAATTGAGAACCAATCGGATTGCAATAGTGAATTCGTCAAACGGAATGTCTGTGAGTTTCGAAATCTCATCCCACCTATTTGTTACACTGTCTACCACCAAGTCTGTTGGAACATTGGTAAAAAGTGAAACGACATCCAATGATATCAGAGTACGATTAGAGTCGAACGGCATACCATTTAATTTATTAACCAAATGGTAGCTATTTTTAATATGGCTAGGAGATTTCGAAACGCCTTTCGACAGAATTTCATGTAAACAGCAAGCAAGCATATACAAAGGGCTGTTAATGGATGATACAATAATTCTAAGAGGATTGCCCGGCTTATGTATCTTAGGCAATCCGTAAGCTCTCGGTAGGATGCCGTCCGTACAATTAAGTTTTTGGTACATGGAGTGATCAATATACCCCTTCTTCTTCCATCTTGTTATTAAAGAGCGTAACTCGCTCGAGAGTTTTTTTACCGGATCTTTCTCAATTAATTGGTAAAAATTTTATTTATATTTAAATACAAAGTTTATTTTCAATAGAATAAAAGATTGAATCATGAAGAATTACAGAGGTAACAGTACAAAATACAAATATTTTATTAAAATATTTAAACCTAACAAGGGAATACAAGGTATTTAAATACAAAGTTTATATATGTATTTTAAAATATTTAATCGCAAAGAATTACAGAGGTAACAGTACAATATACAAAATAAAAATATTTTATTAAAATACATAAATTTTTCTTATAAAAAAACTTGGCGCTGCTAGACCTTGAAATTAGGTCAGCGTGGTGTGTATGTGCGAGCGAGTGATATGGGTATGGGTGATGTGTGTGCGCGTGTGTGCGTGTGCGCGTGTGCGCGTGTGCGCGTGTGCGCGTGTGCGCGTGTGCGCGTGTGCGCGTGTGCGCGTGTGCGCGTGTGTGACGGTGAATAATGCGGTTAGGTTGTGACCGGAACAACGAATATATTTTTAGAATATTTCACGTAGCCACTTACTTTGGCATTGAATACGGTCGCCACTGTATTTTGAGCTGAAATACAGAAAGCTCGGTGCCTCGTGTCCTCGAATATCCCCTCGTTCAATATGGCTGCCGCGTTCCTGTATGAACTTGTCGACCACGCCCTGGTATATTGCGCAATAATGATTCGCACTTGGGAAGGGTATCGGGTGTCACGGAATAAAGATTCTTTGTTTTTTATAAACAAATAACAAATGTTTATTACTAAACTTTGCACTTTCGACGTACGAATACAAATACTCGCTCGGATTTCCGCACGGTATGTTCGCTTCTGATCGCGTCGTTGCTATGAATCGTTTTGGCCGAATAATCCCGAATTACGAGTTCTCGGTTCTTATTATCTCGCTAATATCGTTTACGAGTCACGGGATGAGTTAACCGGCTTCGCGCTTATTTGCGATACACGTGTGCACGCTACGAAATATCACGGCTAACTGTCCATGAGAGATAGGCTCTGCTCTCCCACTTCTACTTCTGCGCACGCGCTACGGTCGCTGACTCGGAACCGCCGTAACTTAGCCAATCACAACCACGGGTGAGAGCGGTGCGATTCCGTCGACAATGCGATCACGATCCTTCTTCGCTGAGCCGTTTCTATTGGCCCAGCGCTCATCCCGCGAAAGCGCTTCTCCGGAGAAGTGCAACGACGTGGCACTGGCTCTCGCTGAGGACGTCAACCAATCACGTCGCTGCACACTCGGAAACTCCTGTGTGCTACGCGCGTCACTCGAACGGTTTCGAGTGACGCTTCTACAAACGTCAATTGAGCGAATCCTTAATCCAGGTAAGTAGCAAGTGTATTGCATTTCTTTTTATTAATTCTCTTTTTATTTTCAGGTACCCGGACATCGTTGGAATCGCCCCGCTGCCCCATTGGACAGGTAAGTATAAAGGTAAGTATAAAATGTAAATATATCTCTAACGAGATAATCGCACGCATAATCATATAAAATCACGTCTCTCTGACAGGTAAATAATAATATCAAAAGGAAATGAAGCTATCTCAATCGAGAAGGAATGTTAATCAATCATCCCGGCCAGCGCGTTACGCGATTGGTCGGTTCGTCAACTCTTTGGCGAATTCTTTAATAAAGTATCAAAATCATTGTATGAAAGTAAAACTAAATAAAATATGTCAAACTAAAACTCTTTTTGCATAATCCCGTCATCTGACGCTCGCGCGCTACTTAAAATTAATGCTACGTACATCCGCATGATGCACGCATTTTATATCGGCAGGGAACTTCATAAAACGTAAAATAAACATGCCCGCGCTTGTTTTTACTTGCCGCGTGACAATTAAAACTGATTCCTATATGAATCATAAGATATTAAGCCGCGTACGACTTTTTCGCAAAATGCTGCGCTCCCATTGGCTGAAGGCCTCTGAGAATCGATGTGAATTGTAAAAACGTGTCAATTGCTTGAACGAAACTATTGTAACTTGTTATTCGTGTAAAACTAAATAAAATTAACGACTCTACGTTTCCCTTATGCCGTTTATCACTCTACGACCGCTGTCATGCATCTCGGCCGCGTTTCTCGCATGTCAGCCAATCAGGCTGCTTCATCGCAATCCGCGTCTTTCGAAACCGTCTTCGGTTCATTATCGCGTTCTAATAAAATAAGATACATTGTGTACAGTGTAAATAGTGTCAGTGACATTTCCAAATCGTGAAAAGCAGTTATTAATGGAAAGAATAATATGATTGAAATTACTATGAATTCTTTAAATTGCATTATTGCAAAGTGTGAGCTGTAATAGTGACTCTACTCGAATTAATTAAAATGATCATGTAGATCGCAAAAATAGTGAAAAGTATCAAAATGAATATTAATATCATAAGATAGAATCGATCCGTCGGCATGATCGGATCTTCCTGTGTGTTTGTATGCGTGTGAGTGTCTCGTGACATGTGATTCGCTTATCTGAATAATATCCGCACACAGTGCGGCTTACCTCGTCGGTAATTGTACGCTCTTCGGCGCGTGGATCTATAAACTAAAAAATCTCTTACATAAAATATGACGAATAAAATAAAGCAAGTAAAACAATACAAGAACATAACAAACGCCTTATCGTTCTTTTACAGGTTGTGGAAGGTCAGCTGCTGTTCCTCGTCTGGGATTGGTCCTTGGGATTCCTGGACCTCGACCTCCATCGGCTGTTGCCCCTGCTGCGTCTGCTCGTCCGTCACCTGCTCCTGGCAAGTCTCTGCTATCTGATTGGTCGAGTGGATCTCCACCTCGAGCAACCTCTGCATCTCGTCCTGGCTGACGATTTGCGACAGATCTAAGCTGATCTGCCCTTCCTGGATCACAATCCCCGTGTCGCTGGATTGTTGCTGCGACACCTGCTCCAGAATTATCTGCGAGACCTCCCTTGACTGTCTCTGGTCCCCTGGCACCTCCGCTGCCTGTGATTGGTCGATCGACATCCCCTGGTTGGTCTGGGCTGTCATCCGACTCGCTGTGGAAAGTGGACATGAAATATCCGCTTTCAAGGTATAGGATAAGTTTAGATTTTTAAGGTGCGTTAAACATTGTAAAAGCGATTACAATTAAGTATAGAGTAAGTAATATTTACATGTGTAAAAGGTCTCTCTCTCTCTCTCTCTCTCTCTCTCTCTCTCTCTCTCTCTCTCTCTCTCTCTCTGGGTATCTGTGAGTACTTATTAGACGTGTATTAGCTCGCTCTGTATTTTGTGACTTGTTTCTGCTGTTTGCCGCCCCGCGGGGCCTCTTTTTCTAGTGCCTGGCCTTTCAAAGCTATCACTGCTTGTTTTTTTACTTTTGGATGGACCCTGAATTTTTGCTGCATCGAGGTACTTGCAATTTTCTTATCGGTTTGAGCTGTGGAAGTTGCTAGAACTCATCGTGGCTTCGGCAACACGGAGATGTCGGAGAGGGGCGATGGTGCGTCTGGTGGGAAGAAAGGCGGTGTGTCGGAGAGGGGCGCAGGTGCGTCCGGTGGGAAGGAAGGCGGTGTGTCATCGGGCGAAAGCGTAAACAAAGAGGGACTAGTAAGGCGGGTTTCTGCGTCTAGGCTGCCGGTACTTGACAGATCGTGCGCTTTAAATGCATCTAAGATTAGTGCGTTGCGACAGTCTATTAATGGGCATAACAATAATGTCAGTAAAATATTGTTAGCCAACAAAGAGTCATTGGATAAGAGGACAGATTGAATCTGCGTTTAGGGCGTGTAAAGAGGCTTTCCTCGAAAAGGTACCCCACGTTAAGATAGGCAAAATGCCACTGTCAATGAAACGGAAAAATGACTTTAGATTAAGTACACTAAAAAAGAATTTTCTACGATTTTTCCGACCATCCATCCCCCCTCCTTTTTCTAGTGGCACCAAAAAACCGCTTTCTTCGAAAATTATTTTTTTTCTCCGGTTCTTTTATGTTAAAAATTTTGAAAAAAAATTGAGAATATAGCTTATAAAAAGTACTTGCAACACAATTTTTTTAGCTTTAGGCGCATTGAATACCTAACCAAAAAAAATAAAGTAAATATTTGAATCAATTTTTTTCTAATTTCTTTGATAGTTGCAAGTCTAATTACTCTAGAAAATTGTATATTTTAGTGTTCTACATGTATTAGAATTTTTTCAGATTTTTCGGAATGATGGGCCGTACTCAAAAATGCGAAAAACCCTATTTTTAGCCACTTTTGGGCTTTTTATGATCCTCAAATGATTGATAGTGTCTTAACTGACTCTAAAATAAACATAATATATTACTTTTGGATATATGTTGTCAATATTTTATACATTCCGATACGTCTCATATGTTTTTGAGCATGAAATTAGTTATAATTCAACGAAAAAACCCTAATTTTTGTATAAAAGTGTCTATTTTTCGTCGATTTCTGGATTTTTGGTTATTTTATCTAAGTTTTTTTTCATATGATTGGTAAATGTAAATATAAATATAATAGAAAATTGTACCTTTTATACATATATTTCAAAGAAATCGTTCATTTATTCAAATATATACATTTTCATGAAAAAAAATTAATTTTTAAGATTCCATGATCGTCTCTTTAATTCTTTTCGTCACTATCTTCCTCAATTACTGGTATTACTTCTTCGAAGTCAAACAATATATGTTGTAAGTATCTCAGCTGGACGAATAATCCTTGACAAGTATCTTGCATGAGACAGGTAAAAAACTATGGCGGCTATATGCGAGCAACACCCTATAGTTCTGTTACCATTAGCGCAGTTACAGCAATAACGTCTGACACCGTCGAGTCCCACACTATCAGGTTGATATTGTAAATAAAATTTGTCTTATTTGTTGATATGCCGTGAACGGACCTCGAACCTAATTATATCATGTTGTTCTTTTGCGTAACTCAAACGAAGAGTATTATCCTCTTCTAGCATTTCCGATAGATACGAAACTGCTTGTGATAACTGATACGATCCAGTAAAAAATATTTTCAAATCTTCTATAGTCATCTCAGGAAAATCAAATATCTCTGCAGATGATAGACTTTGAAAGGGTACAGTTTTCCTATTCCAATTGTTATTTTCAACCTCTTGAGCTAACGTATTTTGCAAATCCTTAGAAGCGTTGATTCTGTCGATGATTTGATCGAGTCTGCCAGAATCTGAATTAAGTCTTTTACCAAAAAGATTGTGCAAAAGACATGCAATTTTGCAGTACAATCCTGCATTTTTCAAAATACTGTTATGCAACTGATGATGGAGTAGCTTGAATTTCTGTCCGATGATACCGTGGACGGCTTCAACGACCCAACGAATTTTGTGACCAAACGTGATTGATTAGATTCTGCCGTCGTCAATTGATTACGCTTACCTAAAAATAATTCTTTTTTAAGTTTTTATCTGAAAAATTAAAACTTATTTATGTGTAATATATATACCTTTCAGAGCTGGCATTAAAACTTTGTAGCTTTTTTCTTCTAAGAGACTTGTTACGTCTCTAAAACCCCTGTCTAGTATGAAAGTATCTCCTTCTCGCAGAATCTTAACAAGTCCATTAGGATCGGACATCAAATGCTCTAAAATCTGAGCATCGTTTTTGTTAGCAGTGAATGGCCCAGCCACATCGACCACATAACCATCAGTCGTGCAAATCGTGAATGGTTTGCACAAGTGCGTCTTCTTCTGGCCTCAATATGACTTACGCTGGTAAGCGTTATTATTACTTTTCTGGTGGCGGACATAAGATGCGTCGCAAATCAAACCTAAGTGATTTTCTAAATCATGCAACCTGCTGGCAACAGTAGCAGTTCGGCTCATAAAAAAGTCTCGAGAGTATGCATCGATTCCAAAGTATTTAGGCAACACATCAACTTCAAAACATTTTAAGACAGATTCAATAGATCTAGCAACTTGCTCATCTTCGAGATCTAAGATTGCAGCGATACAATGATTCGAATTGCCAGTTCTTAGTTTAAATAAAAACGTTATTAATGCTTGCGTGATGTTGCGATTTTCGGAGTTTCGCATGGTCGTCATCTTATTTTGAAGGGAAAAAATATTTTCCCACGAGAGCCCTGTGAGAGCTTTCACACGTTCCTCTGAAATGCGGCCGATTTGGCCATGGAGACTAGCAGTAGATTGATCTGATAACTGATCCAGAAACTTTGATAATTCCGTTATTTCGATTGAAGATTCATTTGCGTACGGAATTATGTTCTGTACTTCATCGTTATAGAATCGATTCTTGATTAAATGTTTACGACAACACCTATTTCTTCTAGGAATAAAAATTCTTCTAGCAACAAAAACTTGTATTCTCGCTTCAAATGGAACATCCTGAATATCAGTTTGTGATTTGCACAGGAAACAATACATATGACTGATGACTACCCTTTTAAAAGACAAATTGACCATTTCAACTTCAATTTTGGTAGGTTCGACGTAACCTTCACTAGAAGATTGTGACGGTACATCAGGATTAGTCACCTGGCTATTTGTCAGCTCCGAACTATCATTATGTTGCACTAACGGAGGAATAATGACTGGTTCATTTACAACAATTTCTTCAGATTCCATCTCTTGCTCTGGGATACTATTTAATTCAGCATTAGATGACGTAGAGGGTTCACTACCTTGAGTTTTTTGTGATTTATTGAGGAGAGACTTCTGACATCTCAGTCGAGAACGGCATTTAGCGCAAATGATATCATTAACTTGTACATGAAATTGAAAATCTTCATACATTTTTATGGCATCGTCGCGTGTACCAATATAATTTGGAACACCAGTTGTTTTACGTATAAATATATTACATCGAATACATTTCAATTTATTTCTCTTCGCTTGTTTTGCTGGAGGTTCATTATTCGTTTCGGACATCTTGTTTACCTGTTTGAAATATGATTGAATTATTCAATTTACCTATCAATCAGCACATTAAATTAACCTTTAGAGGACGAGCATTTCGGGTTTGTGATCCCTCTAAGAACATGCATAAAAAAATATTTTATATCACAGATTGATCATGGGTAAAGTATCGATCATAGGTCGATCCAGTATACTGGATTTCCCGTCCGGATTCAATCGAAGCAAACACTCGAGACTACGCTCGAGACTATTTAAAATAGAAAAAACAATACTTACTAAAATTACACTGGTTATGTCTTTCAGGTGATTTATTTCCTTAACCCTCAGGGTACGGACTATAAAAAAGTTACGTTCCGTACGGACATGGGTTAGCCTAACCCGGCGACTTTGATTGACTGTATATCGGGCTGTAATTTGTCAATTGAAACAAATTTTTTTTTCTTTGGATCGGAAATTTTCTCAGAAATACAATGGCGTTGATAGATTTATTACATTATTTGTTTAAACAAAGATACATTTGAAAATTTAAAACAGTTCTCAAAAAATTTTCATAAAAATTCATGTTTTCTTTTAAATTGCATAACTTTATGAAAAAAAAAGATATCGACATTTTAAAAGTCGCGTTTGAAAGCTAAAAAGTTGTTCTTTGAAATAGCTGAGTTCGTTTTTTGATCCATTCCAAAAAGTATATTTTTTTTTAACTATGAAAATACCCGTTTTTTTGCGATAGCGATATAACGTTACTTGCTTGATTTATCGTAATAACGCAAAAAAAAATATCTTAAAGTAAAAATAGTTCTTTTGGGTGTTGTTGATTAGTATAATATAAATAAATAACAAAAATTGATTATTACAACTTTTCGAGAAATAACATGCATGCACGGATACGTTATGCTGGTATGCTACAGAGCATCATTTTGAAGTTAGAATGCACAAAAGTATATTAAAAATAGTAAATTATACATACCAGAATACTCTACTGCAGCAAATACTCGAAAAACACAAATTTTTTTTTTTTTGAAAAACACGGATTTTGTAACGTTCCGTACGGACTGGGTGTAGACTACCCGAGTTCAATTTTCAAAATCGTATAACTTGAGCACCAAGCGTAGACTGACGCTGCCTCTTGGCGCTCACATAGTAGCTACCTCAAAGATTTTTCCCCCCCGGTACGGACCCCCACCATTCACTTCCTTTGAAATGGCGCTACTTTCAAAATTCGCTCGGGTTACGCTAACCCAGTCCGTACCCTGAGGGTTAACGTATGTATTAGTATATATAGTTCTAGACTATGTCCCCAGATCAAAAGATTTATTTATATATTGTAAATAAATTACACTTTAAAAATCAGCAGCATGAAAACAGAATTCTAGGTTATAATTCTCTCTTGACCATAGGTCCGAACACTTGAGACCAAAAAGTATCGCTCATGGGAAGCCACGAAATTCAACATGGCGGCGAACGAAGGGAATGCAAGCATGTTTGCGTTTTTGTGCATACATGCTAGCGTGCACGTGTGCTTATTGGCGCATGCGCAGAATATTTTTGTTTCTTGTCATATTGAATTTTTAACCTCCAAATACGACTCAGAGTGGATTTTGGGGCTCAGTAGAATGTATTTTGGAGTTGCAAATCATTCGTGGTGCTATAATAAAAATATATTTACCAATCATATGCAAAAAAACTTAGATAAAACAACCAAAAATCCAGAAATCGACGAAAAATAGGCACTTTTATACAAAAAGTAGAGTTTTTTTCGTTGAGTTATGACTGGTTTCATGCTCAAAAACATACGAGACGTATCGAAATGTATCAAATATTGACAACATATATCCAAAAGTAATATATTATGTTTATTTTAGAGTCAGTTTTAGAGATCCAATCGACGGTAGTTTTCGATGATATAGACAGTTCGGCCATCAGCCTTGCTTGATGTGGAGGAGGATGGTAAATAAAGTATGCGATAAAGCGACAAATTTTTTTTCAAATTTAGTTGACTTTTATCAAACCACGTACCGTTAAAAGCGTGGATTTTGAATTTGCACCGAACACGCTGACGTTTTTGACGACGCACAGATACATATGTTGAAGAGTTACAAACAAAAAACAATGTTTTCCGATTTATATTTATCACAGAGCCACAGCTACAACATATAATTGCTTCGCGAATAACCTTATGATAAATTAAAAAATCAACTAAGGCGTCGTGATTATCCACGATACGAAGAAACTGATACAGTTTCATATCGATTATAAGTATGTGAAACGACCAACAGAGTAAGCAGTTCGACTGACGACTGTCGCAAATAGTTTCTATAACGATACATACCATCATCTGATATTGTCTAAATGTAAATAAGCAATGACCTCGTTTTGAATAGCACGCGTTCCAAGCATATCTCGCCAGTGGGTAAATTGTAAAGCGAAATCCCCTACCGGCGAGGTGGGTGCGAGAGGGGATGGGCAACGATATCCTGGGCCGCGCGAAGCGGTGTTGGTGTAGGTAAAGCGTAGCATCACCCATTTTTGTTCACCGATTCTTGAAATTTGGCCCACGCGATAGTTGGAAAGTGTATGCGTGACCTATTTCGCCATATATATTAGTCATTTATGTCTTCCAATACTCAAAATAGCTGCTGTATTTTCCAAACTTTTTTGCTAATAACTTTTTAACGAATAACGAGCGCGGGCTGAAACCTTCTGAAGGTCACTCAGGAAGGTGACCTTGACAACATACTAAAATATCAAGGTCATCCAAGGTGGTTCCCTCCATCTAAACAATTACCAAAATATTTGTATTTTGTACTGTTACCTCCGTAATTCTTTATGATTCAATCTTTTATTCTATTGAAAATAAACTTTGTATTTAAATATAAATAAAATTTGTTACCCTCAAAAAGAACAGTAATATTATACCTCGAAAAAACTTAAGTTACAAGTGGAAGACGTAATCTTTGCATCTCGAAAAGTACACTGAAAAAAAATTATTAATCGCAAGAAATATTTAGTCTGATACGTTCAACTAAACATTTTAGTTAGTTAACTAAATATTAGTTGTATTAACAATTTATTTCGTTTCTTTAATTAAGAATTAATTAATTTAACTAATGTTTAGTTAACTAACTAAAATGTTTAGTTGAACATATCGGACTAAATATTTCTTGGGATTAACCCGTTAACTGTGTATGACAGGCTATAGCCGCAAAAACAAAAGTGGCCAAGAGTGTGTATGACGGCTATAGCCGCAACGTAGAAAAAACAAAGTAAAACTTTTTAAATTTGCTTGAAACTTGTTACTCGGGGGTTTCTGGGGTCGCTGATTACGAATCCGAAGTCAGATGTACAAAATTCAAAATGGCGGATCCAATATGGCAGATCAAAATTACAAAAAATGGTCTGATTTTCATGAAATTTGGTACCCTTATGTTTTTTGGGTCTCTGAATCCGAATATGTAAGTCAGATTTTCAAAATTCAAAATGGCGGATCCAATATGGCGGATTAAAATTACAAAAATGGTCTGATTTTCATAAAATTTGGTACCCTTATGTTTTTTGGGTCTGTGAATCCGAATATAAAGTTAGATTTTCAAAATTCAAAATGGCGGATCTAATATGGCAAATCAAAATTACAAAAAAAGTCTGATTATTATGAAATTTGGTACCCTTATGTTTTTTGGGTCTCTGAATCCGAATATGACATCAAAATTAAAAAATGGCGGATGCAATATAGCGCTTCAAAATTATAAAAAATGCATTGATATCTATTAAACTTGGATTCTTTAAGTTTTTTGGATTGCAAATCTTAATATAATATAAAAATTCCTAAAATTTACAACTTACCTAGAATGCAATTATTGAAAGACGGATTGATGTACTTATTGATTTATTTTGACAAAATAATCACATTACATTCAAATGTGGAATCGGCGGATCCAAAATGGTAAAATTTCTTTCTTATTAACCTATTTTGAATATTAATTAATTAATGTATTAATTCTGTTAAATTTAGATTCAGAGATCTAAATAACTTCAAAATAATAATAATAAAATTCCGTCTTTTTTTGTAATTTTGATCCGCCATATTAAACCCGCCATTTTTTAATTTTGATGTCATATTCGGAATTCAGAGACCCAAAAACCATAAGGGTACCAAATTTCATGAAAATCAGACAATTTTTTGTAATTTTGAATCCGCCATATTGGATCCGCCATTTTAAATTTGAAAAATCTGACATCATATTTGGATTCAGAGACCCAAAAAACATAAGGGTACCAAATTTCATGAAAATCAGACCATTTTTTGTAATTTTGATCCGCCTATATTAGATCCGCCATTTTGAATTTTGAAAATCTGACATCATATTCGGATTCAGAGACCCAAAAAACATAAGGGTACTAAATTTCATGAAAATCAGACTATTTTTTGTAATTTTAATCCGCCATATTGGACCCGCCATTTTGAATTTTGTAAATCTAACATCATATTCGGATTCAGAGACCCAAAAAACATAAGGGTATCAAGTTTCATAATAATCCGATAAACTTTTTTTCAACACACTTTTGGCCCAAATAGTAAAATTCTCTTACACAGCCAATGGGTTAACAAATTTTTTTCTCAGTGTATGTTCTCTGTAATTGGCGCTATAATTTAAAGAGATATCATTTTTTTTGTAATTGTAATAGATCACTTGAATCGTGACTTATCTTTGATGAGGTAACGTAATTTTGTGAGATGTGTATCACTTGAGTTATAATTTTTTGGAAATAAAGATACTATTGCTTAGGTTTTTTTCGAGATTTTTCGAGATTGTGACAGGAGATTCCGACCTTAACGTTTCGCAGACTAAACTCTCGGGATCCGCGTTAAAATAAGGCGATATTCAATTAACATTAAAATCAAAATTTAGCGCTGGATCCAATAGGATCGCCTCTATTCAGCCGAATTGCCGAACAGACCCCGACGGCTGCGCCGGTAGTGATATAGCGCCCAACGGCCAATGAGCGTCGGCCGTGCGTGTGGCGACTCCCCCCTCTCTCCCGGACCACGGGAGGCCGCCGGCGAAAACGGGACCGTACTCACTCTCTGTGTGAGCATCGTGCGAACGTATTGTCAAATAGATTTGTCTAATCTCTGTGTAATTGTCAGCGTCGTAGAGAGGAATTAGTACGGAGGATCGACCCGAAAATTGTGATCGCACGGAGAGTCGATCTCCGAGAGTTGACTGCTGGAAAATTAATAAAGGGTATTAATCTGTCAATACGTGAGTAGTAATCTTCAGTTCCGTTAATTGCCTCCTTCTTGGTATCTCCTGTTTCATTTTCCTGGGTCGCCCAATCGGACCATCTTATTGAATTTATCGCAAACGCAGAACTTTGTCAATTTCGAGAAAATTGACTGGCGCCCAACACATTGGTTAATTTCTTTGAGCCCCGACAGCTTCGACCCAAGCCGCGTCGGGTGAAAGACTTATCATTGAAAAAAGTCCTGCCTCAAGATACAAAGATTACTTCTACCACTTGTTACTTAAGTTTTTTCGAGGTATAATATTACCACTGGTTTTTTTTTTTTTAGGTAACAACATATAAAGAGATATCATTTTTTTTGTAATTGTAATAGATCACTTGAATTGTGACTTATCTTTGATGAGGTAACGTAATTTTATGAGATGTGTATCACTTGAGTTATAATTTTTTGGAAATAAAGATATTATTGCTTAGGCTTTTTCGAGATTTTTCGAGATACAAAGATTACTTCTACCACTTGTTACTTAAGTTTTTCCGAGGTATAATATTACCACTGTTTTTTTTTCGAGGTAACAACATATACTGCTTAGGTTTTTTAGAGATTTTTCGAGATACAAAGATTACGTTTACCACTTGTTACTTAGGTTTTTTCGAGGTATAATATTACCACTAGTTTTTTTTTTTTTTTTTTTGAGGTAACAACATATGCACTACTATGCGTGTACTTGGCGCTTTCTTTACCTTTTTTTTAAAAAAGGTAATTTTTTACGGATATCACGCCTTTTAGTAGTATTACGCATTTTATAAACAGTATGTATAGGGTGTTATTTCTAGGTATAATACTACCACTTTGTTTTTTTTTTCAAGGTAACAACATAATACATATGCACTACTATGCGTGTACTTGGCGCCTTTTTTACCTTTTTTTTAAAAAAGGTAATTTTGTATGGATATCACGCCTTTTTGTAGTGTTACGCATCTTAATCTTATAAACAATATTTCTAAACCCTTTTAGTTGTACATCTTGTATATATTTTTCAATTTCGACATAAAACATAATCGCAATGTAGCATGATTAACGCTAATGCTATACGTATGTATACCACAGAAAAAAATTATACCTTATAAAGAAATGTGTCTGAAGTTGTATATATATATATATATATATATATATATATATATATATATATATATATATATATATATATATATATACATTGCTGGACATTGTATGTATGTAATAGGTACTTTATTTGTCCCGAAGGGGCCTTAAAAAGCGTTTTTGAGGAACGTACCCAAACCTTCACAATCTCCACCTCGAGTCCTCCTTCCTTTCAACAAAAACGGCGTTTTGTAAGGACGTACCCAACCCTGTACATCTATAATCTATATCTACATCTAATATAATCTATAATCCGCAAAAAATCCAATCAGTAATCCGAAATATCTTAAGAATGTTTTATAGGTACAGTCCCAACCAAAAGTATGCAGGAAATATTAAAAACTCTGATATTAATTCTCCAGGGATCCAAAGACAAAAAAATGTATATAAATAGTTACGGAACATCTAATAAAATGTAAAAGACGTAGATTTAGTGAATGTAAATAACTGTTACTACTATTTTTTTCAAAAAAAATTTTTTTAAAAAAATTGTTGTAAATTGTTTCAAATTTTGTTGCTATATTTTTGTTTGTTGATGATCTGCCTGTGTGTAAAATATTATTATATTGGTTACATTTTTTAATGTTTACACTTTTCTTTGTAAAACTTTGTAAAACGGATTTTCAAAAATTGATAACTTTTTATCTAAATTGTGAATCGATTTGAAATTCGGCCCTGAACTTTGAAAGAGTATACAGAATATGATATTAAATTTTCATCAACTTTATTACATTTTGCCTAACTATATAAAACATCCTTAATGTAAAACAATAATCAAAAAATCAAAAAATCAAAAAGGAAACAAAAACCAAAAAAACAAAATAAAAAAAATCAAAAAATTAGAACTGTCTCTATATGTTCGTCACTCTCTGGCTCCTCCACATCTTCCCGAATAGCCGCCTTCTCCCCTCATCTCCCTCGTGGTCTGCTAGGCTTCCTTCCTTCCTAGTCTGCCTTTGCCTTGCGCCTCTCCTCGTCAGAGTCCATCAACAGGCTCTCCTCCAGCCTGTTTGCAATCTCCTCCTCCGCGGACATTTTTGGCCTTCCGCCGTCCCCCTCCCTCCTTTCCTTCCTCTTCTTCTTCTCCTCTCCTTCCTTAAGCTTCCTCTCAATAGACTTGTCCTTGTCCATCTTTACCTTTAGCTTACTCCCTACCCTCCTTCTCGCGTCCAAAACCCTCCATTTTTCCTCCTCGCTTCCCAGTCTTACCAGCATCGTGAGCCATTCTCCTCTCACCCCTATTACGCTTACTTCCCTCGCCTCAATCCTCGTCTTCAGACCCTCCGAGAACAGCTGTTTCACCTTTTCCCGGTTCGTTCCCTTTTCTGTCCATCTGCTCTTTTCCACTCTTATTACTATGTTTTTCTTCCTTCTCTCGACATCATCTCTCCCCTCTTCATCGGACCACCATTTCATATCCGCAAGCCTGCCCATACTTTCCTCGCTGTCCTCTCTCTTCCTCTTCCCTGTACCCTGCTCCAGCCTGCGTACTTTCCTTCTCAAGCTCTCTATCTCCTCTCTCTGGTCTTTTAGTTCTTCCTTCAACCTCTTTATCATATCACTCGCTTACTCCTTGATTAGCTTCTCCAGCATCTCCTTCTCCACTATCACCTTCGCTCTGCATTCCATCCTTTCCTTTCCTTTCCTTTCCTTTCCTTCGTAACGTGATCTCCCTCACACCGACCTTTTCTGTAATTAAATGATTGTCTATTATCTCCATCTAGTACCCTCCTTTTCCTTTTACCTCTCCCCGCCCCGCCTCATCTCCTCTATCGCCTTCATCCAGTCCTCCCCCTCTCCCTTTTCGCCCAGTGTTCTTCCCACCACGTCCCGCCATCTCTCTCCGCCCCAATTCTCCCATCTTGTACAGACTTTCCAGACATGTTCCCATGTATCCTTCTCCCTCTCACACATCCTACACTTTCATCCTTCATTCTCTTCTCCCCAGTATAGTCTTTCCCTAATTTCGTTGCCCAGTCTGAATCTTGCGATTCTACTCCATCTTGCTTCCTCCCATCCCTTCTTTAGATAATCCGGAATCCCGTCCTTCCTTATTAACCTATACCACCTATTGTATTTTGAATTCCTAATCTTTTCCATTCCTTCCTGTCTTTGCTTCAGTCTCTCCCTATTTTTCAAATCTTCTTCTTTAAGCTCCATCTCCCCTCCGTCTTCTACCCCGATTACCCTCCAAGTAGTCTTTTCTCTCCTGCTCCTATTTGCCTATTATCTTCCCCTCCTCCATCTCTCTTTTATTTCTTCCAGGAATTTTCTTGCTATTCCCCCTCCGTTGCCCTCTTCTAATTTCTTTTCGAACTTCCATGCTCTCTTGCTTGCTCTACCTCTCATCTTCTCCTCTTCCAGTTCGTCTCTGACCATATATCCAGGTGTTCTCCAGTTTAATCCGAAAACCCATCTGAGATATCTCTCGTGTATCCCTTCTACCTTCCCTCCTTTCCTTCATCCCCATATTTCCGCCCCGTATCCCATCACCGTCCATATCAGTGTGTCGTATAGCCAAACTCTTCTTTTCCAATCTTTTTTCCACATCCTCTTTCCTATCCCCCATACCTCTCTCATCACTCTTGCCTTCCTTCTTCTTTCTCTAATGTGCGCATCCTGTCCTCCGTTCGCCTTCAATGTATACCCCAGGTATTTGAATTCTTTGACTTCCTCCAGCTTCTTTCCCTTCCATCTCCAGTCATATTTCTTCTTCCTCCCTCCTCCCTCTCTAAATCTCATTATTTTTGTCTTCTCTATACTCAGTGTTAGACCTTTCATGTCTAAATACCCCTCTAGCCTGCCTATCATAGATCTCATGTCTTGTTCCTCTTCCGCTAGCATTGCTATGTCGTCTGCATACATTAGTGTGTAAATTTTCTCACCTTTTAATCTTACACCTCCCCATCCACCTTTTTTCATGAAACTCTTCTATGTCCGCAACTAATAGGTTAAATAGTATCGGGCTTAACGGGCATCCCTGTCTTAAACCCTTCCGCCGTCCAGAATGCATCTCCTCTTTCTTTTCTCTTTTCACACTGCTTTTAGTTTCTCTTAGCACTTCCTCTACCCTGTCTATCAGTCCTTGCCTCACACCTCTCTCTTTCATTGCCTTGATTAGAACTTATCTACTGAATCAAACGCTGCCTTTAGTCTACAAATAGAACTGTCATCTTCCCCTTCTCGTTTCCCAGTTGTCTGTTTATCAGGTAGTTCAGTGCAAATATTTGATCTATCGTCCCCATTCCCTTTCTAAATCCTGCTTGGTTGTCTGGAATCAAGTTCTTCATTTCTACTTCCTTCCTTATCCTTTCTGCTAAAACCGCTGTGTATATCTTATACATTGATGACATGATCGTTATCCCTCTGTAATCCTTTACCTCTCGTCCTTCTCCTTTCTTCAATTATTGGGAAGATCTCACCTTCCTTCCAATGTTCAGGCCATCCTTCCCCCTCCACACTCCGTTTACATATTTCCCATATCCATCTCACCATCTCTTCTCCTCCAAACTTCCATACCTCGTTCGGAATCCCGTCCGAGCCGATTGCCTTCTCTGTTTTCAGTTTTTTTACTACATTTCTTACCTCTTCCAGATCAATCTCTTCCTCCTCATGTCTGATCCCTCCTCCTTTTCCTTTCACTACCCTGTTCTCCATCCCCCCCCCATTAATTCCATAAAGTATTCCTTCCAATCCTCCATTTTTATCTCATTGTTTAACCTCCTTCTTCTTTTCCTTACTCTGCCTATCAATTCCCATACCTTTCCTTCCGTTTTCGCCTCCCCTATTTCTCTTGTCATCCTATCCTTTTCCTCTTCCTTCTTTTCTTTTGCACATTTCTCTGTACTCCCTCTTACTTCCTCTATATCTTTCCGCCTCTCCTATCCCTTTCTCCTATTTTCTTAATTCTCTCCTGACATTCCTCTTTCTCTCCTTGCAATCTGCATCCCACCATCCTCGTTTGCTCTCACTCGCTCCTCTTTCTTCTCTTTTTCGATCTCCTCTAATACTTTTCTTATCTTCGACGTTCCTTCCTCTATCTCATCCTGCAAGCTCTCTTTTTCCTCCTATCTTCTCTAACCTCTCCCTGAATTGTGTTCTTCCTTCTTCGTTCCATATTCCTCTTTTTTCTAGTCTGTTCCATCTCTTTCCTTCCCTGTTTTCTTTTTGCACTACCTCTTATCCATAGTATTAAAGGGTGATGGTCTGAATCTACCCTTTCCCCAACCTCTAGTCTTTCCACTTTTCTCTTATGTCCTCATCCCCTAAAACGTAATCTATAACTGTTTCACTCTTCCCTCCTGTGTATGTGTACTCCCCTTCCTCATCTCCTTTCGTACCTCCATTTAGGATCATCCAACCTCTTTCCTCAATAAATTCTAGGAGTGTCCTGCCTTCCTTATTCACCTTCCTTGTCCTTCGATTTTCTCCCTCTTTCTTTCCCTCTTCCCTCGACTTCCTCTTCCCATCCTCCCTCCTCTCCCGTTCTCGCGTTAAAGTCACCACCTATTATAGTCTTTACTCCCTTTTCACCCACTTCCATGCATTCTTTCAAGCCTTCTAGTTTCTTATCTATATCTTTATTAACGTAAATTCCTATGATTCTCCAGGTTTCCTTCGCCTACTCTTATCTTAACCTCTAATTTTCCTTCTTCCTCTTCCATCTTTCTATCCTCCTTCATCTCTCCTAACCCATTTCTTATTCCTATTAGCATACCTCCGCACGCCCTGCCTTTCTTATTCCTCCTTTTCGCTGTCTGTACTCTCCAGCTGTATCCTTTTGGTAACTTTTCTTTTACCTCTCCCCATCCTTTTTCATCTAACCATGTCTCCATCATGACAATTACATCCCACTCCCTTAATCCTTCCCAGAAGTCTTTGTCTTTATTTGTTATGCCTGCTACATTCCAGAAGGCCGCCCTCCATGTCTCTTCTCGCTCCCAGTCTTCTCCTACCCTTTCCTCTTCGTCTTCCTCCTCCTTATACTCCCCCCTATCGCTTCCTCCTGAGACTTTCTCTCGTTCCTCCCTCTTTCTTCCTCCTTTCTCTCCTGGGCTCGTTAGCAGGGCATTGCCTTTCATCTGTTCTCTTTTCCCCCTTTCTGTCTTCCTTCCTGTGTCTCCGCCCTCCTACTTACGTTTTTCGTGTCTTCCGCTTCCCCGACCTTCTCTCACCCTTAAGTCCTACGAAAGTCCTTCCTCTCCTCTAACTTTCCTTTATTCTCGTTCCATCTCCATTCTTTGTTGTCCTCCCAGATCCTTTGATAGCCGACTGTGACTCTCTTTCCCTTCTCTCTCTTCTCCCTTGCTATCTTTCTTATCTCTATTTGTATCCTTCTTTTCTCTTTGGTGAGGTCATCATCCAGAAAACATTCGTACTTCTTTCCCAGTTCCTTCTTTTTCTTCAAAATTGGACTCTTGGACTCCCAACTTCTGCATCTCAACAGCATCCATTTGTTGTCTCCATAACCTAGTTCCTGTATTTCTACCTTACTCCCTTCTGTTTTGCCTAATTCTTCTATTAACTTCTTGATTCCCTCCTTCCTTTCCCCGTCGCTTCTTAGCTTCACCTCCTTCACAATTATATTGTATTTCCTCCTCCTCCTCTCCGCCATCTTCATGTTTTTTTCCATCTCTTTCATTTTTCTCAGCAATTCCCCCCCTTCACTGTTCTCTGCGTCCTTCAACTCTATCTTCTCTATCTTGTCCTCTATCTTTTTAACTCTTTCTTCTATTACATCTCTCTGCTTCTCCCAAATTTCTTCGCTCTCTTCAGTTCCTGTCTCAGTCCCTTGATCTCGTTTTTTATCTCTTCTTTATCCTTTTTCCTCTCCTTCTCTGTTCCTCCATTTTCCTTAGTATTTCTCTGAACAACTCCTCTGATCCCATATTTCCCTTATTTACCTCTTCCTTCTTGATCTTCGTCGGCGGTGATCTTATGACCCTCCTTGTTTCCTCGAATTTCTCTAAGATTTCTTTCTCCGCTTTTTCCGCTTCCTCGTCCGCCCCTTCCCTTTTCCTTTTCTGTAAGAAATCTTTTACCGACCCTAGGCTACTTGTTCTTGTCCTCTGCTTGGCGAGCTCCTCCGCTTTTGTTGGCCTACCTCTTGCTTTTTTATCCCTCTCCCTTTCTTTCCTCTTTCCTATATCCCCCTGTTGTTCACTCTCTCTGTCTAATACCCTCCCTTCCTCCATCCGCCGCTGTTACCCTCAATTATCCCTCCTACTCGTTACCTATTCTATTCTATGACCGTGCGCCGTCGTTCTCCTTTCTATATTCACACTAGTCTGTGCTTGTTCGCGCGTCACCGTCTATCGTTCTGACGACCCTCTATGTATTCTTACTGTCTATGGCCGTACCGGCCACCTCTCTCCTGTCACTTTCCTTACCTTTTCTCCTCTTTCTCGTCTCCTACCCTTCTCCACTTCGTCACCCTCGCCTTCTCGCGCCTCCACTGCACCTTGCACCGTCAATCTCGTCACCTCCAACCCTCTTTGACTCTTACTATCTCCGCTTTTTGCCTCTGCCACGATCACTCCTATTTCTCTCTATGCGCACGGCCGCCAACCTTCCAGTTCTTATAATGAGCTTTATAATTAGGTGGGGTTTAGAGGATAAAAGTATAGATCAATTGCTGCAGTTAATAGACTGTCATTTACCTTCTTCCGTCTTAGAATCTAAGTATTTATTTTTGAAAAAGTTTCCTGTGCCTAATCAAATTATAATTCATTATACTTGTCCTGACTGTTCTGAGCTTTTGCCAACGGATTTTGAGCAAGTGGAGTGCAAGCGTTGCAATCAAAACTTAAACAGAAATAAACTTAAAGAAAATGGTAACTACTTTGTACAATTGTCAATCGGTGAGCAGATACAAAACATTATGGAGAATAATACACTCTTCCATCTCATGAGAAAAAATTGTGAGAAGAACGATGTAATTTCAGGAAGAATTTATAGAAATCTTAGAGCTTCAGGTATGATTGGTGAAAATGATGTTACTTTGCAGTGGAATACAGATGGAATTAGTCCATTTAAATCTGCCAAGATGTCAATATGGCCTATTCAAGCCTGTATTAACGAATTACCTTACCGTACACGTAGAGATAATATGATTTTATGTGGGTTGTATTTTGGAAAAAAAAGCCTTATATTAATTCTTTTTTAAAACCTTTTGTAGAAGAACTAAATTTTCTTCATTCTGATGGCATTGCTTGTAACTTAGATGGCCAGAATAAGCTATGTAATGTAAAAGTACATACTCTACTAGCATCAGTTGATTCTGTTGCGCGACCAATGCTTCAGGGTATTCAACAGTTCAATGGCACTTATGGTTGCTCGTTCTGTTTGAATCATGGAACAACTATTAATAGGGATAGGGGTATAGCACGAGTTTATGTTGGAGGAAAAAGTAAATCTCGCACATTGTCTCAACATCTTAATGCTCTTCGGCAATTGCAACAAGTTAATCAATAGAATGGTAATAGAGTAAAACATATTGACGGAGTAAAGTTTCCAACGGTGTTGCTTACTCTATCAGTTTTTAATATTATATCATCTTTTGTGCCAGATTACTTGCACAGTGTTTTAGAAGGTGTTGTTCTCACTTTTCTTAAACACTGGACTAATAGCCCAGCAAACAAAAAAAGATTGAAAAGAATTAAAACGGGATTGCCAGGAATTCAATTAAGGACTTTCCGAATTCCAAAAAAGGGATTGAAATAGTTTCAATATCATGGAATTCCTTATTTTGGAAAGAATTTGTCTTTTTTGAATCCCATCCAATTCCGACACAAAAACGTAACGAAATGAATACCACTGAATGCCAGGTTAGGGATTGGAAAGTTTCGTCATGAATTCCATTGAATACCATTGATTCCGTTAACGAAATGAATATCATTGAATGCCAAACTAGGAATTAAAAATTTCCGTATTGAATTCCATTGAATTCCGTCTATTCTGACAATAAAATAAATACCATTGAATTCGCGGCGCCGTCGCTTGTCGTCGTTCGCGCGTCGACGGGTCCCTCGGCCGTTGCGTCGTTGCCGACGCGCGGCGACGCGACAGCGACGGTGACGGCGACGGCGACGATTTGCTCGCGAGGGTCGCGGGTCCGCACTGGACCCCCGGCGAGGTAGCGTCGTCGGACGCCACCCCGGACACCTCCGCCACTTCCATGTTTATTGCCATTTAACATGCCAGCTGTAAACATTCGCGAATAACGACGATAAACACGACGCATACGGTTTCCCCGTCGTTCCTCCGGACTCCCCGGAGCTCGGCGCGACTCGCTTACGCGGAGGCCACTTGATTGCACACGATCGTGGACGACGGAAGGCGCGTGGTGCGAGCGGCAACGCGGGCTTGCGCGACGAGAGGGTCCGGCTCGCGCCCGCTACGCGGCGCATCGCCGGTATGCTTTCGCGCAATTAAGGTTCAACATCCCTTTATATCTAGGGCAGCTCGGCAGGGTTTCTACAGCGTTCTCAAGTTCGCTCGTGGACAGCTGACCGCTACAGCCTATAAGTTTTTTGTCAATCAGCCATATTCGGCATAAACTGCGTATAGTTTTATTCTTTGCTCTCTAAATTTTCCTATACTATCTTGAAATCTTTTGCATATTATGATTATATCCTAGCTGTGCAAGATTAGTATGGTATTTACTTCATTCGTGTATACTTATATTTTCGAGACAAATTTTCTGTGTGTAGGATTGAATGGAATTGAAAATTTCTTTTTTAGATTCCATGGGATTGGACCATCTCATTTCGAATCCCATCTAATTTCATCTAATTCCGCCAAAAAAGGGATTCAAAGGTATTAAAAAATTTTAATATCTTTTAATCCTTTTGCGTTTGCTGGGAGTACTTATAAAGGAGAAAAATGGTATCTGAATAAGCAGAAGCGCATTCTTTTAACAGATAAATTACGATCAATTTTACCACCTGTAGAAATAACAAGGCCGCCTCGTAGTCTCGATGAATTAAAATTGATGAAAGCATCGAAATTTCGACACTTTCTTTTGTACTATTCTTTATCTTCCCTTAAAGGACTTTTACCTGCAAGATATCTTAAGCATTGGTTTCTTTTGGTATGTAGCATGTCAATATATTTGAGAGAATACACAAGAGGAGGCTATGAAGGCCAAAAGAGTTTTAAACAAATTTGTGCAGGAAATTTCAATACTTTATCCAGATTGCGCATACTTGTATACTTTTAATGTTCATCTCCTCCTCCATATACCTCGTGCTGTTGAAAATTTTGGAGGACTTTGGGCATCCTCTACTTTCCCATATGAACATTTTAATGGTGTATTAAATAGATTAATAATTGGAACTCGTAATCTGCCGGAGCAGCTATGTCGAACATTTTTAAGACTGCGTCATACTTTAGACCTTGGGTCTAGAATCTTTTTACATCCTGAAACATCTCATGAGGGGAAAAAGTTATTTGATTCCATGATGTCTAACAAGTATCGTTCAAATCAGTTTTCTCAAAATTTTGATATTGGCATGAGATTATTTGGAGCGCCTAAAAATAACGAACTTTCTTTAATTGAGAAAGTTTCCATTCAACAAATTATTCGAGATGGACCTCTTAAACCACTGGCACAGTCATTCAGAAGATTAATATTCCAAGGAATAGTGTATCATGCGAGCTGTTATAACAGTCTCAAAGTCAGAGATAATAGCACTGTAAAAATGAATGATGGTCGTATTTTTTCTATTACACATATTCTTGTGGTTGAAATAGCTGAAGCCGATAAGAAAGGAGGGGGTGCAAAAATGGCCGTTTTGTGCCCCGATGGGAAACCTGTGAAACATTTTTTTCCACCTTATTTAAGGTTGAAATAAGAAGGAAATATATATATATATATAATGGTTATTTACCCAGGAAACCACGGGAAATATTTTAAAATCTATAATAATGTGTTTAAAACGTCTGTTAAAGTAACTGTGTTTGAGCGGTTTAATAAAAGGTGAAACGTTTTAAAACAAGCACTACATTTCCATTTAATGAATTTTGCATCATGAAATTGTATATAATATTTTTATTACATTTAAATATATATTTTTTATATTACATACATATAAGGAGTCCCCTTTATGAAAAATCCCGACCGAACTCTCTATTTGTTACCGTTTCGATATAGTAGCGTTTGAAAGTTTAGCTAAATTCCTTTTAGTAAACGCTGCATTGAATTTTGCGATAGAACAGCACAGTATAACTTTAATTTTTTTTTAAACCGGTTGCGTAGTTTTTTTTCTTGCAACGTTTTCTTGCAACGTTTTCCGCAAACTACTCATTTGTTAATAGACCGAATTTTAAAGAATTATATATGAAACAGGGGTAAAATTTTCCGGGAATGGCGGTGGTGGGGTTAATTTTTCGATACCGATTTTTTTTAAACCGGTTGTGTAGTTTTTTGTTATATTTTCGAAAATAATAATTGTAGAGTAATAAATAAGTTGTCATTAGTGTTAAGTATAAATTTCTTGCAGAAATCGGTAACCCCTTCCTTTTCAACGATCTTCGCCAAATTCAATACCAACCTTCCTTTAATGATGATATATAACAATACATGTATAACTTATACTTTATTTAAGCATAAATCGGTATCCTCTTTACCCTATTTTTATGAAACCAGTACTGAAAAAAAAGCTTTGTTTTCTAAAATTTTTTTAGAAAACAAAGCTAAATTTAAAAAAATAAACGAGCACAGTAACAACTGTGCCGCAAACAACGTAGAACTACGTCAACTGTCACTATTTCATGTTAAAGTATTCAGCGAAGAAAAGTAGACATAGGGCTACATCAACTGTCTTTCGCTAAATAATAGTGACAGTTGACGTAGTCCTACGTCTACTTTCCTTCGCTAAATACTTTAACATGAAATAGTGACAGTTGACGTAGTTCTACGTTGTTTGCGGCACAGTTGTTACTGTGCCCGTTTTTTTTATACTTTAATATACACTAAAAAAAAATTTGTTTATATTAAGTAAATATATTTATTTTAGTATTATTTCCTTGATTTAAAGAAATATTTTGTAACTTTATAAAGAATTTATTTTATACTTGCAAATTGTTAGTGGACCGCTCCGGTTTTCGCGCGCCACGCCGAGGAAAGGCACAAAATAACAGTAAGCTTCTTTTGTGGAGTAACACGCGTCAATTTAATTAAATACGCTTCGCGTTACAATGTCGCACTCGCTACGATTCGACTCCGGTTTCTCGCTATCGACAAGTACAAGTGTCGCGTACGAATTATGATGGCTCACTGCCTGTCCCGGCAGGAGCAGGCAAGGGATCGCGGCCGGAGCTTCGCGTTAGGCCGCGAGGAATTTCGTGACGTGAGATCCGCTGATTGGCTCCAAATCGTCTAGCGAACAGACTATTGGGCGCGGTACGTGCGATCACGCGATGTACACCTGCGAGCCGTTTGCTCGAGAAAACACCAAAAAAAAGGGGGGAAGGTAAATACTCGCGGTTTGGAGCATTTCGAGCGTTCTCGAACGATGCTCGCTTTCTCCTCGAATATTCACTTCGAGAATATTCCGTTCGCCAATATTCAATTCGCAACAAAATATTTATTTAAATATTGGAAATATTTGTTTAACATTTTATTTTTTGTTTTTAAGTATACAATTTAAATATTATTTTTTCAAAAACAGCAATTTTTTTTAACATAAAAAGCATTGCCTTTTTTAATATTAATAAAATAAGTTAAATAAATATTTTATTAAATTTACGAACTAAATTTCTTAATTTGAAAAAATTAGATACTTTGCTTTACTAAACATGCAATTATATTAAAATAAATATATAAAAGCTTAATAGAAAGAATAAGTTATTTCAAATAAAATAATGACTTATCTGAATATATTTAATTATTTTTTTTTAATATTGTTGCGCTCGTCCGCGCGTTCGCTGCTCACACACACACGCACTCACTCGCGAACGCGGCGCGCAATCCCGTTTCCGGGAATAATGACTCTCTCTGGTAGAAAAGAACTCGTTTAATGGGTATTAGCGAATACAACGAAGGGCTCGTGAACACGTCTGTTCGACACGAAGGTCCTAGCGAAGAATCTCACAGACGGCAGAAGTAAATAAACAACGCAACTGCTGGTCGTCAGGCACGACGTCACGCAGCGCTTCGCGACTGCTTTTCGGGTCCTCTACCGGGCGTCTCGGCACGGGCGCAACACTGCCCCCCCCCTCTTCCTAGATTGTCGCCCCGACAATCAAAGGGGAGCAGCGCCCAGACGAGTACAGCTTCTTGCCGACACGTCCTTCTCCTCGCAATCGACCTCTGGGAAGAGCTGGCCAGACTCTCCCAAGTCGTTTCAGGAGGGCCGACCACACTGTCTCGCCCTCGAGTCCTCCGGTACTCCGAAATGTCGTCCTCTTCCTCGACCGCCGCTACGTCCTCTTCCTCGACCGCCGCTCTCCCGCGAAATCTTCGGACAAGGGGGGGGGGAAACTTCCCGTGGACCCTGCGCCCCGCAAGGCTCCCCAGGTCCCCGCCCGGCATTCGCCCTATGGCCCACGGGAAAACCACGGGTCAAAAACCGTGGGCAGGCGGTCCACTTCGGATTGGGAGTTCCGGCTGCTGATCTGCCACACGTGGAGACTCCTATTCGGCCTCACCAACACGTGCCGTCGATTTCCTCTAAAACGGAAAGTCATACAACGCACAAGAAACAAAGAACAACATAACACTTTAAAGATTAAAAAGAATCAATCACAAGACTTTTTTATAAACATTTTTATTTATAATCTTTCCCAAACAGAATTTACTGTTAAATCGGGCTCCGTTCTACTCTAACCTTCCGCCTACCAACTTTCTTTCAGAATATAAAGCTAGCCTGTCCGAATGGACAACCTTTCTTTTATGTCTAGGGAGACCTTTGGATGCAATATACCACGTCACTTAATTTCTTCACTATGCAAAAGGGCCCCTCCCAGTTGCTTTGTAATTTTGGGGCTTTCCCTTTAGTTTCTGCGAGGATTGTAGAACCAAACTTTCTGCCCTTCTTCAAAAAGAATTCGCCTAGCTCCACGATCAAACCAGGCCTTCACCCGGGAAGATTTAACATCCATACGCTCTCTCACTAATGGAATGGATCTCTTCAAATTTTGACTTCAAATTTCTAACGAAGCTTCCCATTGACTGCGCCTCTTCCTCATAAAGCCTTGGAGGACCTCCTGTAACAAATCTAAGGGTAACTTTAAATCTCGAGCAAAACATAATTCCGCAGGAGTAAAGCCAGTTGTCTCATGTTTTGAAGACCTATAAGCTAACAAAAACATGGGAACCCAACTGATCCCAATCCTTTTGACTATCAGAAATAAACTTTGCCAGATAGTTAGTAATAGTCTGGTGTTGTCGCTCCACTTGACCATCTGATTGAGGATGTAAAGCAGTAGTTCTCGTTTTTTTTAATTCCAAGAAGATCCATTAATTCTGCGAACAACTTCGATTCAAAGTTCTTTCCCTGATCGGTATGCACTTCCAAGGGAATTCCATACCTAGAGACAAATTGATTTACGAAGATCTCGCCACAGTTTTAGCTCTAATATTTTTCAGAGGAAATGCTTCCACCCATTTGGTGAAGCAATCTACAATGACAAGGAGATATCTGTTTCCGGAATTGGTTGTAGGGAGGGGGCCAAGAACGTCCATTTGAATTCTTGCAAATGGTGCCCCAACATTGAAGATTTGTAAAGGGGATTTTCCTTTCCCAGAGGGACCCTCTTTAGAGACGCAGACTTCACATGTCCTGCACCAATCCTCAACATCTTGCTTACACGTTGCCCAGTAAAAACGCTTGCGAATCTTTTCCAAAGTTTTATTAATTCCAAAATGTCCGCCCGAAGAAGAATCGTGGGCTTCCTCAAGAATTTCTTTGACTCGGGTCCGAGGAGCAACAAGCTGAAGAAAGCTTGTTTTCAGATTTGGAGCCTCCCACCTTTTATAAAGGACTCCATCTCTAAGAATTAGCGCATCCCAATGCGACCAATAAATTTGGGCAGAAATATTCCTATCAGGGATCTGAGAACGCGGAGGACGGATTCCAGCTTGCTTACCCCGTAGGATAAAAGCTATTCCCTCGTCCTCCCCTTGTTCCTTACGCCAAATTTCCAAATTCTCTCCCTGTAGAACTAATCGAGCAATCGTTTTATCCAATTCCTCCGTTGACTTCTTCTCAATTTTGGCACAATAATTGCAATCGGACTTCTCACAATGTCGTCTGGACAATCCATCAGCATTTTTATGTGACAGACCCTTTCGATGCACAATCTCAAATTCATACTCTTGGAGTCTCTCTAGCCAGCGTGCCAGCTGTCCTTCTAAATCCTTGAAGGACATAAGCCACTTCAAAGAAACGTGATCCGTGCGAATTAAAAATTTCCGTCCTAAAAGATAGTGGCGGAAAAATTTTATTGAGTCTACTGCCGCTAAGAGTTCCCGCCGAGTAACGCAATAGTTTCTCTCAGCTTTATTGAGAACCCGACTAAAAAAAGCTATGACTCTCTCTTCTCCTTCCTGTTTCTGCGATAAGACCGCGCCAATACCGATATTCGAAGCATCGGTATCCAAAACAAATCCTCCCTCTCCTTTAGGAAAGGAAAGTACCGGAGGAGAAGATAAAACCCGTTTTAATTCTTCAAACGTTTTTTGACATTCCTCCCCCCAAATGAATTTAGTCTGATTTCCCGTAAGAGAGTACAAGGGTTTTGCTAAAGAAGAAAATCCTTTAACAAATTTACGATAGTATGAGCAAAATCCTAAGAAACTTCGTAATTGAGTTTTGGTATGTGGAACCGACCAATCCGTAACCGCGGATATTTTTTCGGGATCCGTGGCTATGCCCTCCGCCGAAACTACGGCTGTTTTCCTTTTAGTGACACAAAGGACACACTCGTTTCAAATTGACACACCTCGCTTTCCATTTACGAGTGTGTTACAACTAAAGCAGACACACCTTGACTGTTCTGAAGAGCTACACTTTTCTTTTAGGCGACACAGGCGACACACTCGTTTCAAACTGACACACCTCGCTTTCCATTTACGAATATGTTAAAACTAAAGCAGTCACACTCCGACTCTGCTGAAAAGGAGAGTCGCAGTGTGTGTGTTTCAATCCTTTCAATCCAATCTAAGTGCGTCATACGAAAGTAGGTTAGGGTTGATACTTTCTGACCTTTCTGTAGGATAAAGGCCGTATAGCCGGTTGATGGGAGATCGGAGAAATTAATGTAAGTGGAGCTGTCGTGGGGTAGCAGCCTAA